>CAJDSM010024211.1:0-12647 GCA_903981925.1 Ostrea lurida | reverse complement strand
TATTTATTGCTAACTAGTATACGATTGGTTGCATTTGGACTTGTAAATAACCCATGATATGATAAAATCAATCGTGTACCTGTAGCATTGTTTTCCATGCAGGGTGGGGGGGTTAGTTAACAAGCAAAATATTAAGAATCGTTGTCCGAGGACCGATCCTCGAAATTCTAAATATTGCGGGATGTGGCGCTCATCCTTCGCTACATGGGTTCAATTCATAACTTGCATCATTCTTCTTGTTCACAACTACTATAAGATATTGTGTGTGGTGGGGGGGAGGGGGGGGGGGCCAGATCACCCAGTACTTCTTTTATTATTGTATATGATAGTCTTTTGTAAAAAACCTGTGGGGGTGGTGGGAGTCCGCATCTTCCATATTCCTCTAATTCTACGTGCCTATTAGTCCCTCCCCCCCCCTCTCTTCTCTCTCTTCTCTCTCTCTCTTCTCTCCTCTTCTCTCTTCTCTCTCTCTCTCTCTCTCTTCTCTCTCTCTCTCTCCTCTTCTCTCTTCTTTCTCTCTCTCTCTCTCTCTCTCTCTCGAAAATCCAACAACTTAATAATTTTGAAATTACATATTTATCATGTACTTTTATTGAATCTTACTGTTAGTTAAATTGTAGGGGATATCCGGGTAATTCCAGACAGTTCAAGACTTCTTATGAAATACGACTACTTTCCCTATGTCTGTGACATATCTATAAATATTAAAGTCGATGTTTTTTTGTTTTTTTTTATCTTCTGTTGTCTTTGTTTTCTTATATCATTGTTTTATCAAAATTCCGAAGTATTCCGATTGAGATATTGAACTTTTGACCTTTGTACTTTGCATGCTATTTAATGGCAGACGAAGAAAAAGAAAAAATCTAAACTCAATCACAAGCGTAGATATTTTCTAGTTTAGACTAAGAGAACATAGGAAAGTTAAGTTAATATAAATTTTCCTGTTGAATCAGTGATTAAACGTCTAAATCAATGGAAATACTGGTTTGTTTATGCTGTCCAGCACCGTTTTCCTCGTACATGTAGTCGGGTAATTTCGGACGAATACATAATAGGTGCAAGGCTACAATATTCAATGAAAACTTACAAGTATGCATGTAGAAAATGATATTATACACTTATTCACTGGCTGTGAGTGGGATAGCTGTTTTATTCAACCCGAGGCAGAAACTATTCTCCGAGGGCTTGCCCGAGGGGAATAGTTCCTGTCAAGGGTTGGATTATAGAGCTATTCCACAATCACAGCCAGTGAATAAAACTTTAGTGTTTTATTATACTGATGTCTATACTTCTACTGTTGGGAAATGAAAGATACATATTTTAAATTCAGTTAACATTTTAAATATTATACAAATATAGCTCTTTCATTCGGTCGATCCTAAAGAAATATCGACTTCACTGAAAAGCATATCGACCGAGCACTAATATCGACTTCACAGAAAAGCATATCGACCGAGCACGGCAGTGAAGTCGATATTTCTTTACGATCGACCGATTTGTTATAATATTTCCTTAATAACAAACAACAGTTATTTCTGTATAACTCCCTTAGTCCTCCAAAAGGAAGTAAATTTATATGAATATAAAATGGCGAAGTAACAAAGTATTAAACGTAATTATAGTCCCAAAAAACACATACAAAATCGAGTGTTGGGCAACACGGACCTTCGACAAAAGCGAAGGCAGGATCAGGTGCCATGGAGGAGTAAGCATCCTCTGCTGACCGGTCACACCCGCCGTGAGCCCGTAGTCGAAACAAAGTAAACGGGGTTACCCGCCGTCAAATCCAGTGCGAAAATCACAGTCTAACAAAGGGTATGAAACAAATCCACAAACATATGACTTAGTGATAATTGTAATCGCAAACAAGGTCACATATTAGCGACCTAAATTTGCAAAATGATGACTTTAAACGAGATTTGTTATAACCCTGCATATCGGAAAATATGGTAACACGTGATATGAATCGAACCAATCAATTAATCGATATATAGTAAAAATGATATTTATTAATATCAACGGATACTGTTTCTGTAGTCCAAATCTAATTGTAATCAACGTTTCTTTTGCGTAGAAAGTACCGTCAGGCATTCCCAGTTCAGCATGAAACTATTCAGAACACATCGATCTCCGTTGAAAGTCATTTCTCTATTTCCTCAATATAACCTACCATGTATTCTTGCATGCTCAAGCATGCGCACATCATTTGCAAAAAAAATGTCCTATTAGTGTTAAAGTAATGAATTTTCTATTATCATTATTAATTCGGGAGTTTTTTTTTTTTTTTTTTTTTTTTTTTTTTTTTAATATTATTGCTTCTCCCAGTCGATTGAGTGTTCACATTCAAGTAAGTAGTTCCGGTTAAATGCATCTATCAAAAAAGTATCCGAATATATTGCTTTCATTAGTGTTTTGCACCAAATCCTCTACAGGTAAAAAGTAATATGATCAATTATCATCGTCAAATGTCTTTCACTCCAAGACAAATATATTTGATTGTGAGGATAATTTAGACACACCCTCTCACTTTGGCTCCTGTGACCGCAAGTTTGTTTTTCCTAATTTAGTGCAATTGAGAGAAATAGGTTGTTGTTGTTAATCTCATAGGAAATTCAAAATCTGCAAGATATGATAAAGATGACACTAGCATTTCAGCAGCGGTTGACGAAAAAGGCGACTTCAATATCATATGCAAGATTGTGCCAATCGGGAAAATTATTTAGATATTTCAAACACTTTCATTTTACTGTTAGATTCATCAACGGATTCCACCAGTACCCTCTTTATTATTATCATTCCTTTTTAATTTGAATTTGACCGTTGTCTAATACTTCTGATTAAAAACGATGTAAATGCTTGTATTCTTCAATTTTTGTAATGATTTACAGGCGTTTAGATAGTCACCAAAGCTCTCGGGAGCTTCACCCCCAAGAACCCCCATCAAGGTTTTGTCCGGGACTCGCCAGGGCCTTAGGACGGCTCCCATACCCCCTGTCCGTCAAAGCATGCACATCAGTTTCGGCTTACATTGTAGGTACGCCACTGATAGTCTCCAAAAAGCCGCTTTCACACGAGTTTGTTTGTTTCTACTAGTCGACAAGGGCAGCGATATCCTCGTCGTTAAACGACTCGTATCTCGGAATACCGTGTCGAGACGACATATTGTTGTAGTGGAACTCTCTAGTGTTACTACTAATCAAGGAAATCAGTGTGCGGGAAATTATTCGAACGGGGAATAGTAAAAAAAAATATTCTCTGGGAAATAGTTTGTTTATTCACGAACTGTGAAAAATAGCTATTTTTTCTCCTGAACGTCATATATAGGAAACATTTTAACAGAAGTATAATAAAATAGGTTATTTTTAGTGGCGGATCCAGGATTTGTCGAAAGGGAGGCCCGGTCCGTTGAAAAAGCTGGGATGGAGCCAAAGCGGGAGCCCAGGGGGCGAAGCCCCCGAAAGCCCTTGGGTTTTAGAGCATTTAAATATACTTTTAGAGGTTAATTTAGCTATATATCTATACATAATAATTAAGTTTGGCCACCAAAAAAAAAAAAAGGGGGGGGGGTCCCCTGCCCCCCTCTAAATCCGCCACTGATTCTGTAAATTATTTTCTAATATAACAGTGAAAAACATTTCTAAATCAATTACAAGCCATATCATGAGTGAAACGCCAAATCATAACAGAAAATTACTACATTTCCAATGTGTTTTTTTCCCTTTGTAATCGTAACTATTTCCTCATGAATGTGCTGCAATTGTGAACTTTGGACTTACATATATATATGTATGAATCTTCATCGACATTGTACGTTTGTTTTAACGGCAGCATGGGGATTTCGATAGTATAATTTCATATTTCAAACGAACTGCAACACGCCGGCTATACGGATACAAAGATTTAAAACGCCGTGTTGGGATGACTACATATAATATTCACTCTCAGCGATCCTATGCGATGTTCACAACAGAAATGAATTGAACAATCAGTTCAATAATAATTGTGTTTTGTTCGTGTTGAAAGTGGATAATAAATGTGTACTGCCGTTTTAATATCAGACGATTTCTAACTTTACCCGCTTATATCTACTGAAGGAGAGCGAGATCCGAATTTATTTTTTATAAATATACATGTACCTATAAATCCACCACGAAACGCATGTGTGCACAAAATATGAAAATATAAATGTATAACGATTAAGCCAAGATAGTTTTATTATGTCAAAAAGTATGAATTTAATTATTGTCCAAAAGCTTCCCGAAGCTTATAATGTTTCAATGTAGTTACAAATTTTAAATGCGCTAACTGCTTCTGATCATACAATGACATCCCAAAACTACATAACTGTATGTACAGGGGCTTGGTAAGTTACAACAAATAACGAGGAATGTTGACTTTGTTTTGAAGTTTTCTCCGGTGTCAGATAATTGGCGGCTTCATGCCGGAACCCCGGCGGAGTGATATCCCCCAATCTATGGTATAAGGAAGTAAGCGAACTATGTCGACAAGATTACGAAATCTCCGACCGAGAAAAAACAATTATTCCAGTCACTTCTCAAAAAAAGATAACTTACAAAAATTACCAGATTGTGGAATTTTTCTAAATTAATTTCACGCGTTGTCAAAATAAATCATCGGCCTTAACTGAAATTTTGTTGAAATGAATATCAGACATCTGTGTAACGCTCGGAATTTTTTGAGAATGACTTGGAATAGCAACAGAGGTAGAGAAACAAGGCTGGATCAATTTCTTGTGGTTATATGCTCTTAATCCACATATCAATTCATAAAGCCGGATCGCATGTGTATGGTCTGATGTGATTGCGAGCATTAAATCGATGTCGTATCCCCAACATCAAACTCATAAATCTATCAATGCTATACAAGCTTCTATATGTGTGTAATAAATTAGCTCGACGCAAGAAAGCAAGCATTAAATATATAATAGATCTGATAACAGTAATGTATTGAAATGTGTTATCGTCTGTATATTGTGAATAATGAAAAAAATCCCGATCCAATCTTTGCCATGATTCAAGTATCAGTTATATATAAATAATTCCCATCAGACACTCTTGGGATAAATAGCCATTTGTGTTTCTTTCTAGTTTTTCCCCCAGACAAACAGACAGAGGACGTCGTTTTTGCATGAATGGATAGTTTCCGGCATTTGTATTTCAAAGAGTCCCCCCCCCCTTTTTTTTTTTACGTAATGCGTACAGATATGATACCCACATTTCGTTATGTGTAATGAATATGTGTGAAAAAGGAGACTTAAGTTTTATTCTTTGATGAAGATTTTAGCACATCAAAAAAAGTTTAGCCATCAGCTGTAGGAGATGCACTGGCCGATCTATTTGAAGTGCGTATGGAGGAAATGGGATTGGGGGGGGGGGGTATTATTACTATTGTTTCGGTAGAATCATGCCTTATAATTAAGATGTATAGCATCTAGATTAAAATATTTTAAAAAGTCTTAATTGTTGTTGTAAATATGTTTCCCTTATTCATCTTTATTAATCAGATATTATTTATGAAGTACCCCTAAGATATAAAAGGAATTGGTTTAAACTGTATTTTAAAATGACGTTGAAACAAGTATTACAAACAATACATCATTATAATAGGATTCAGAAACAAGTTCGAAAGACTTACTGTATGTAAATCTGTCTCCTATGTAGCATATGATAATAATAATAAATCTTCTTTAAGCTATGGAATTTTGAGTACAATAAATACAAATACAAAAATGCTGAAACATATACAATTAAGGGTGATGATGATGTGTGGTAGGTCGTATGAAATTATTTTCGCTATTACAGAAAAATAACATTATAATACATAACACTCAGGAATTGAATATCTTACTTTGCTTGATATAGTTATGTACTGATTGAAATATAGATTTGTTTTGAGATACTGATAGGTTTGGGTCTCCAAAGAGCAGTAGGTTAGTGTTGACATTGTTTGCTAGATTTGAAAGATATTTTTTCGCCTGAGTTGATTGTACAGAGGACATTCTAGGAAATAGTGTTTGGTGTCTTCTATCTTGCCACAAACACATAAAGGACTATCTACAATGTTTTTAGAAAATAAATGGTATTTGAGTGAACTGCAATTCATACGTACATGTAGACGGGTATGTAAAATTTGAACTAGGAATTCGCTATGAGTTATCGGTAGAAAGAAAACCAAAAGGCACCGGCGGGGACGCTATACACTGATTCTACGTTACGGCGGACACGGGCAAATTCTGCAGTTTTCGAAGATTTTGGATGCTGGCGTTGAAATGCTAGACGAATGATATTAGAGATTAAGCAATGCATTTATAAATTAACATATCGGCAATATTTATACAGAAAAATAATTCACTTTTTAAAAGGCATACATTGAGTTTTTTAAGGTCAAAAATGCAAAAATAGGTGAAAACGAGTTTCCAATACGTTGTAAGCGTTTGAAAACTATCGTTCATGTGAAAACTCGAAAACGGAGAGAGAAAACGACTTACTAGGCTTAAAAGTCATACATTAAAGTGTAATATAAAATATTATCATTACAGTGGACTCTTTCATTATTTTTTATTAATCATTTTAAAAAGGAATGTCTAAACGTGATTCTAGTGCGACTATTCAAAAACATGCTATTGAAAAAATAATTATTTTCTAAATGAGTGCAATACTTTGTTTTCCGACTTGCCTGATACACTTTAAAGTACGTAACGGCTTTATCTCTTTTATTCAATGAAATAATTTATCCAAACTTTCACAAAATGAAAACCTCTATATCCCATTTAAGAGCCATTCTCTGTAAGCATCAAAATCGGTTGGACAAGTCATGTCACCAATCTTCATGAAATTTACAGAGAATATTACTATATCATACTTGAATTTATGGGTGCGGCTATTTTGACAATATCACTCGTTGCCATGGTAACAGAGCCATTCTTTTAGATAGAAATTCACTTATGTTGAAAAATAGGAGTTTTGCACTTTGTTATCAGTTTGATGCTAGGTTATCTAATTATTACCAAATTTAAGTGATTGAAAATATAAACATATTACTCATTGTCATTTCTAAAAAAAATCTTTGTCCTATTTCATCTATTCATTTTTTAATGACTGGTTATACCTGGTTTTACCATTTAACAATTGGCTATTTTCACATGCAAATTAAAAAAGTATGCAGCTATTCCCAGTGAAGCTGTCAGTTGTAATTTAAAGATAAAGACATTTTCATTTAAATATACAAAAATAAAAAATGTCATATTTGATTTAAGGAAATAAATCGAAGTTGAAAATCATGTTTTTGCTAATAAATGTGCATAATTTGACAGGAGTTATTGCCCTTTCTATAGCTAATTTATAACAAATAAACAATGACATCATCAGTTTGATCAACGACGTCATTTATACTAATTAACTAGAATGTGCAAAATATACTTTTAAAAGTGTTAATGAATGCAAATATCAATTAAGAAACCAAAATACAACAAATTTAATTAACTAAATAATAAACACTGCATAATATTTTCAACGTTGTAATATTTTAAAAGCAACTTGCACAGTTTGAATTTCCTCAACAACTGTAAGACACCTGTTAAGAAGGAAATCATTTCTTATATTGTTAGAAATAATTACTGAGAATGTGGTTGGATAAAATAAATAGAATGAAAATCTCCAAATACAATTATACATATTAGAACGGAATTTGGTATGATAGGTCTACATGTTTGAATCTATACAATTAGAGAAAATCTTGACATAGCCCGGTGTCTCACTGTATCGTGCTAGGCTAGTTAAACGCTCTCAATAAAAACATTTTAAAAAATCAAAATCAACATTCTGCATTATTTTGGAAATTATTTTGCAGAAACTTCCCGTAATAACATGAAGTTAATTCAAATTAATATTATCCGACCCAAGAACGCGATTTCAACGTTTTAATTGCGAAAAAATACCCTCCGCAAAGAAAGCGTTGCACCAGGCGCGGATTCAGGAAAGGCGTACCGGGGCGTACGGCCCTCCCCTTAAAAAAAAAAAAAAAAGAGAGAGAGAGATAGAGAGAAGATAGTGAATGGGAGGGATTAAGAGAGATGAGAAAAGACAGCGCAGCGCGGCACGATACACTGGCGATTTAGAGGGGCGTGGGAGGCGCACGCCCCATAAAATTTTCAAAGATTTAGGGTACCAGGGATATATACACATTTAATGGTGCAAATATCTTGGTAATAATTTACTCCTTGTATTTAGTTGTAAGAAGCGAAGGCTTGTAACAGTGGGGTGATGGGTGCCGTGCACCCTCCCCCCCCATTTAACTGAAGCTGCTTAAAATAGCTCGGCTTCTGGGGGGCTTGCCCCTGGAACCCCCTACCCAGCAGCCATTCTGAATCCTCTAGGGTCCTAAAACACCCCCCAGCGCAAGTGAAAATGCTTGAAATTTCTCGAGCTTCCGGGGCTCGCCCTGGACCCCACCAGGGCCTTGCCACTGGACCCACTGGGGCGCGCATAAGGCCCAGGGCCCCTCTGCCTCTGAAAAAAAATTTACGCCCCCCCCTAACCAGAATTCCTGGATCCGCCCTGGTCCTGCGTAAATTGACGGAAATAAAAATAGCACGATACAGTGGGACGCACGAGTACAGTGAGAAGCGAGTATAATTACTAGTCCTGATTCATGATAAAAGTTTGTCCAACGAAATTTATAACATGAACTTATTATTGTAATATAGTAATACATGCTGTATGTATTCATAATTCCTGATGAACTGTTTAGGATTTCTAGGCTAATGGGGCTAGAGGCAATAAACAACAAAAAATACCCCAAAAACAAACAATCAAAAAAAAAAACAAACAAAAAACACCCCCCAAAAAACAACATAGGCCGTAGGAACGTGTCTTTAAATGGGAGAGAGTGGGGCCAAACATTAAAAAATTGTGACAAGCTAAAAAAAAAAAACCAACAAAAGACATGTTAGGAACACTGAATGGGGGGGGGGGGGGGGGGGGGCAAATTTTTCAAAAAAATCGCCAAGGGGGGGGGGGGGGAACTTATAAGTTATGTGACGTAAGGTGGCAGAAAAAAAGGTTACTTGACAAAAATTTGGGAGGGGCAAACATACTTTGCCCCATGTATCTAGCTCTCGCGCTCGGTGATCGGGAGGTCATGCGTTCGAGCCCGTGCTCAGGGTCGCGATCAAACCTAAGAGTGAAAATAGGGTAGTGATTGCTCCTTCGGCCAAGAGCTCGGCGATTTAGAAGTGAGAATCACGGGTCTTTCAGATATGACCTTAAGAAATTAATTTATCTAAAATGAAAATGTTGACAAGGACTTTAAACACTCGCTCGCAGCACCTTAAATATTGGTTTATTATATATTGTTTTTCAAGCACTATGCGTGCATGTGGGGCGGAAGTTTTGGGAGAATAACTAAATAATCCGGGAAGGGTCCAACATGGGCGTCATGTGAAACAGAGAATATTTGCACTTAAATGTGTATTATAATCCCCGCGTACCCTAATCCGCAGTGTATGTGCGCGCTGCACTGTCTTCTCTCTCTCTTCTCTTTTAATCCCGTCCATTCACTAATCTTCTCTTTCTTCTCTCTCTCTCTCCTTTTTCACTTTTTCTTTTTTTAGGGGAGGGGGTTACGCCTTTCCTTAGAATAGCGCCTGAAAACGGATGGTCCAGGTGTCGCAGCATGTGTGTGCACACAAAAGAACCTCACTTGCTAAAAGCATGAGTGCTAACCTTCACCGGCAATGAGTGACGCCTCAATATCTCCTGACGGGAAAAAACACAATAATCAATCAATCTATCTAACTTGACACAACAACGGTCATAAAATCAGAGGCATATTTGAGGTGAACCCCCTTCCTTATTATTATATGCATAGAAGTATAGGTTAAGATAAACCCAAAACAATTTTACAAGCCGTTTATATCAGAGCTTCGCCCCCAACTGGCTTCATTCTAGACACTGGCCTCTTTAACAACACCTCCCCCCTCCCTCCTTTGGACAATACAAAATCGCCACCACTGATGTTTGTGATGAAAATTGCCATTGCTCTAAAAAAATATGGCATACTACCTGTTAATATCTGCACCGCAAAATTTGATATTCAGCTTAATTATTTGTATTTTTTTTTCATTAATTTAGCTTGTTCCCGCAGCATCCCTGTGGCAGTGAAATAGATCAATGAATAAGAAAAAGAAATGAATAATTGATACACGTAATGAAATACACATTGTATTGAGTCAAAAAGGTAGAAATAAGGAAATATACATGTAGTTAGGACTTATGGTACATACAAAATACGTACATGTACATGTAAATGCCATTGTTCTGGACCATTAGGTTTCTCTCTGTTACACCCATTCATTGAATACAGTGTACGGAGAGAAAATCCATGGTTTCCGACTAGTTTCATTTGTTACATTTATCATGAAAATCTGAACTCAGTCACCTTGGCAACTAAAAATATTTTAATTTTATAATTTGGAGAAAATAATGATTGCGCCAAATTTACCTCAATCAGAATACATGATGAGAGAAATCTGACTCGTATAGTACAGATGGTGAGGATTTTTAATATTACCATGGACCATAAGGCATGTTATTTATTTATTATTACTTTTTTTTTTTGGTGGTATTTCATGTATTTGTTTTTTAAGCAAGTAATAAAAAATGTATGCAGTAAAATTAGTTTAGCTAGTTTTCTCCCCAATGTTTTAAATGTTTTCGGGTTATGAATAGCGCACTTGAATTGGTTACCACGTATCCTAAAAACTAAAATGCAATTGCCATGGCAACCGAAGGTCATTTTTTAACATTGAAAAAATGAGTAATTATATGACATGATTACATTGATTACGGATATTATATTGAAAAATAATGAAATTTGACTTGTATTTAAGATAGTGAGATTTTCATATCTACCATGGAACCAAATTTTTTGACACAAAATTGATTTTTATTAGCAAAATATGACATTGCTTTTGATTTTTATATTTTACACATAAGTTATGAATTAACTTATGCGTAATTCTTCATACTGTATGTGGTGCATTTTCTTGCAAATGACGTCATAATTGGGCCTAAATTGAGTTTTTTCAAAAATTTAGTCAAAATGCAAACACATTGGTTTTTCAACCCAGGATAACATAGATAATCCATTTGAGTCATGGATGTTTTTTTATTCATTTGCTATATGAAGCCTAGTCTTTAAGCTTTACAAATAGAGGAAATTTTGCTCACGGTTAACATTAATGTTGTGTATTCTTTAATCAAAAAAGGAGCCAAATTTAAGCATTTTTAAGCATCTTGTGAGCCATTTTCAGGGTGTACTTGTCCATGGACGGTATCAAATTTCAATTTTCGGACCATATTTATGAGAGGTGTAAATACATCACTATAGTCAAATTTCAGCAAAATCTGGCTGAGGGTGCTGATCCACCCCTTTATTAATCTTTGATGCTTACAGAGAATGGCTCTTAAATAAGTCATCATGAAATCAAAACATCAACGGATATGCACGTAATTTAACGAACATATGAAAATCCGGATTCGGAAAAAGTGCCTACGTAAGGACGCCTTGGAAGAGCGTCAATATAACGTTACGTAATAATTGACGTTTTGCGCGAGTTTCTACCATTTTTTCGAATATCATATTTTGTTTTCGGATAAAGGCATGTGTTCCTAAATTTCTACATTTGTTGAAAGTTCAAATATCAAAGATTCGAAAAATGATATCAGAACAACGAACAAGACTAGTTTTTTTTCTCTGTTTTTCTATTTATGTCCCTGTTACCAGTAGAATAAGTCTTTAGTCATATCTGCAGGTACATTGTTTCAAAGTTTTTAATTGTCTACTGTGCAGGAAGTACATGAGGCCCGTGAGAGTAGATATTTTTTTATATATTGCAATATAGATACTTCACGAAATTAAAACAACTTTTGTTCATAATGTCTTAGACAGAATATCTATGAGTAAAAATTATCAATGGCGATATCTAAATCGTCTGCACAGGTAGCTAATAGGCTTGCATGCTTTCTGATACGGTTAGATAGATGTCACGAACTTCACACTTTGCTTCAATTATGTTTTCAAGTAAAAATTCGTATGAATAGCGGACAGTAATTCCTTACCAGGTGAGCCAAGGGGCCAACGGCTTACTTCTGAATACGATTAGATAGATCTAGTAGACCTATGACATCTTTGATAATTGATTATAACAAATATGATTTTGAACAAAGAGTTATAGATTAGTCTATATCAAACACCGTACAGGTGAGCCAGCGAGGCCTGTGGGCCTTTATCTTTGATGCGGTTTTTTAAACTTAAAACTAAACCAAGTTTTGTAATAAATATATAGTAACATTAAACAAAAAAATGTTTAAAGATACATGAAATAAAAGGGAGGAATATTCGTGTGGGTATTATAATATTATCGACTATAAATTACGCAATCATAAGAAAAATAATAACCAATTATGCGAGAAAAGGTAGACAATATATCAATATGCATGAAAATACTAAGAAAACTAATAAGGAAAAAAAATATTATAAATGTAACTGCAAATTAAAAACAAACAAGGTGATACATGCTAAAAAGATAAAAAAATCGACAAAAAATAATTTAGCCCCCGGCGAGA
>CAJDSM010024194.1:7986-19632 GCA_903981925.1 Ostrea lurida | reverse complement strand
CAATGTAAAGAAGGAATAAAAGGATAAGAAAATCAAAGGACTATGAGGTAAGACATATGTGAAGCTCAAATGATTGTCCATCTTTTATTTGATGTTCAACCTAATTGCCAATTGAATATAAATTGCTTTGTATATTATCTATCAAACTATTTTTAAACTGTTCTCTGAAAGTAATGAATTTTGACATATTTATTTTTTATGCAATTCCCATGTTATTACCCGTGGTGGTCCAGGTCACTTTCTTCCCAGAAAGAGTGTATGCATTGAATCAGCTCATCTTTCGTCGCGGGCCTATGGACACCAATAACATCTTTAATATGCTTCCAAACCATTTCGATTGGATTCAAACTGGACTATCAGATGGCCATTCTCTTACCGTTATTACCATTTTGTACATAAAGTCTTCGCCAGCTAGAGGTGTGCTTTGGATCATATCCTGGTGGAAACGATATCCGTCGGGAAATGATTTTTGCGGAAATGGTTGTAGAACGTTCATAGGATGTTGGTGGTGAAGAACTCTGCATAATTATACCCTCAAAAATAACAAGTGGTTTTGGACCTCTCTTCGATATGCCCCCCCCCCAAACGTGCAATTTCAATGGGTTGCGGCTTTGGTATGGTCTGGGCTAGGGCCCCAATAGGCGCGTAAGATGCCGCTTTATTTGGCTGAAGTTGAATTGAACATTCATCTGAAAAGATGACATCTCTCGTTTGTAAGCCATCAGTTGAGTACAGAAAGCTTCACGCTTGGCTTTATTGACATCTCGTACCATTTGGCCATACGTGATCCCTGTCAGGTTTGGTGATCTAGGCGGCATAGACGTCTACTTCTCCATTTTTTTTATCTGTCCTTCTGTCCTATTCTGCTGTTTGTCAATTTCATCATGAGGTCCTCCCGAGAAGTGCCTTTGATAGTCGCATTGAATTTCGGTGTCCTTTGATGTTTGCACAAAACAAAGCGAGATCCCCTCCACCAAAAGATAAATGAACCGTTGTTCCAATGTTAATTCTACATATGAGTGAAATATTCTCGGGTGGACGTAAACAAGAAATAATCAATAAATCAAATTCTTTTTTGAGGGCAGCTGCGTAATTTCTGGTAAACACTTTGATCTTTTTCTATCCCCTATATCCTTGAGGCTAAATTGCAAAAGGCACTCAGTTTACCATAGACCTGATAAAGATGACACTTGTCTAATTCTTGTAACTCTTCATATGCTTAGTGTCCATTTTAAGTCAATGTTCCCATGTCCACCGATACAAATCTTTTGCCACTGACCTTTAGAATCTTAGATGTATCATTCTGCATGACTGGAATGCCAAACATCATATTTCATCAGAATTTCTTAGATAGTATTAGAAAGAAATCATTACATACATACACAAAGATCAGCTAGTCTTGACAAATTGCTAAACAGGGCAACAAAATTTGGGAGAGCGGTACTAACTACTGTTTATCGACAATTGCCATCATTATCAAACTTGTAAAAGTAATGAGGTTTATGTTGGGTTAAACCACGATTACTTCTAATATTAGTAGAGAAAGTAATGAGGAAATACATAACCTTCAGGGCGTGTTCTACATCATCATACTGGCTGACTTCCTGCAAACATGAATAAAAAATGTATCAACAATACTTGTTTCGACTACGGCTCACGGCGGGTGTGACCGGGTGTGTCAGAGAGGATGCTTACTCTCCATGGCACCTGATCCTGCCTTCGCTTTCGTCGAAGGTCCGTGTTGCCTACACTCGATTTTGTATGTGTTTTTTGGACTATGATTACGTTTCATACTTTGTTACTTCGCCATTTTATATATCTATTCAATTAAATTTAACTGCCTGGCATGATAGTTCACAAGGTTAGCTGGTCAATTTCGGAACGTATACTGCAGAAAAAGATCCATTAGTGTTCTATTTTTTTTTTATATTACTGTCTGATTAAACTACATTGTTCACTAAATGAAATAAGTCGTACAATTTTCAAAATGTTCGTCTACTCATCATTTCCTTGCATGTATATCAAATTTGTCTTGTGTAGCAATCCTTCATAAAGATATAAAACAGTATCGGGCTCCACTCTCCTCGCCCGCCTCTCCGCTATTCCAACCTCAGATATCACGTGTCCGCTTCTCCTCCATTCCAACCTTACATATCACGTGTCCTTATAGTCGTAATAACAAATGTATGTGACTAATAGAGATAATGTATAAAAAATGCTGCCTTAACCTTTACATTAGGATGTGGAAATTCACTATGATATCAATAAATCATAAGTGCACGAGCAATATGTTTGTGTTGTGCCAGCTGGTCTTGAAATCAGAATTATTTTTGCTTTTTTTTTTGCAATGGAAATATGGAGAAGGTGACATATCAAATTCGAAAGTTGACTATTCGGACACCTATTTCTAACCAAAAGTTGTAAAAAAGTTGAACATTTGGCATAGAAAGGTACAATGATATGATATTTATGAAATTAAAGAAATATCACAAAATCCTTTTATATATTGAATGAAAAGATAAAGAAAGGTGACATTATCTGCGTTGAAAGGCGAAAATGTTGGTCACAAGGACACCTTTTATCTAACAAAGGGTGTACACACTTTTGGCATAAAAGGTACAATGAGGATTATTATAATGGTATCAAAGGTCAAAAATGTAATCTTTTATATGCTGAAATGGAAAAAGGTGACATTTTATCAAATTTAAAAGTGTAAAAGTGGACCATTTGAAGACTTTTTTATCTACCAAAAGGCAGGTGCGTCAGGCAATCTCGGCCCATTTCCAGGCAAGCAGCACATGTAATCATGGACATATGAATTCTTTGCTGTGTCTATTTTCAATAATATAAAGACATTATCTATGAAATTTTGTTGCGATAGTAGCAAAAATGATCATTTAAAACGTACTCTCTTCAGTGAATGTCATCCATTTTCTGGTAGTCTGAAACCTTAGTCAGGGCCCCATTCGTAGCATTCTTTCTCTAATGATAAACTATTTTGTTACATGTTTAGAGTGATAGGTCTGGGAAATAATATTTTATAGCACCCCTCCCCCCAAATAAAATGAAAAAAAGATTTGATTATAATATATTTTTGTGATAGACGTAATATTTATTTCAGTATCACCATATACGCAAATTTTCCACTTACATTTCATTTCTTTGCTGTATGCAGGATTTTCCGATACGTTTTAAGTACTGGATATGCAATGCGTTTCCGTTTTGTACTTATATGTAGTTTTCTTCACCAATTATATTTATACCTACTTGTCAATTACCACGTGATATAAGTACAAAACAGTGTATGGAAGACTTTATTTTTAATACAGTACTGAATTCTAGCCTTTTAGGACACTTCTTCTGATTATATTTCATTGGAACAGGTTTAATTTGCTACCAACTGTACTTAAACCACGTGCACTACTGCTGTAAAAAATGTATTAAAAAAAATTTCAGTTCAAACAAGGTGGTAAGCATAATGTTGGAGTCGCTACCAAACTGTGTTCAACTTGGAATAGTGTGTCTCTAAGTGTATGAAGGTGGTAACTCATTTGGACTCCAATAACTATTGTCAGTATTTTAATGAGACAGAATTTTCCGTTAAGAGTTCTAAGATTTATTTCAGTCCCAGTATACACGCAGACTCTTCACGTTGGAATGTATTATATTGGTGATGTATACACACTCTCTTCCTGTTTCATACTTGTTTCTCGTGTTCACGAGTAATCGACAAGGAGGTTTAAGTGATCGCAAAGGGTTGTTCAATCTTCAAATTTTATCTGCGTAGTTGGGGATTATTTTTTAGATTGATCATTGACAAAGATATCAGAATTACTTGTTCAAGAAATATTTTGAAAGTGGCTGCCATTAAAGAAGAATTGGAATCTATTTTTGAATGTTTTCAAGTTGATAGTTTTTTGTTTTAAAAAATCTGGTTTTTTGTTTCCTTCCTTGCTCTGCATGATAGTGGTTGTACGATGTAATTTCATGCTACACGGACAAAATTCCCGTTCCTGTTTTTGCTTCATTGTCCATAGACACGATGATAGAGAAGAACTATACTGACTTCTAATTCATACACATGCACATTGTATTTAAAAACACTGCCTACCGGTGTTTTGTGAAATTAACCAGACATATAATAACAAAGGGGGTGTTTCCGGGATCTTGTCTTTTATCCAAGACCAGTATGATAATTTCGAAAATCCATGCTTCAGGTATTATTGATAAAAATCATTTTTGGAAATGTGTCACTTACCGTGCACCCAAATTAGTATCCTATGTTTAACATCAGGGACGTATACCATGTTTGAAAATGTAAATATGGTTTACAAACAAACCTAAATTTTAATTTCAATTTAATGGTTTAAACGTGATTTTGCTAAAGGTACATTACTTATTTAGAGTTTGGAAACTTTAATTTTTTTTAAAGTGGTAGCTGCATAATTTCTGGTAACCACTTTTATCATTTCTCACCCGCTTCATCTCTGAACTTCTGAATATTTCAAATTGCTCTTCTTTCTCCAGAATTCTAGATTTATGACATGTGCCTAACTCTTGTAACTTTTAATATGTTTAGCATTTTTCCACTTTAAAGTAATTTTTCCATGCTTGCGATAACAATTTGGTTACCAGTAAAGACAAGATAACGAACAGTGATCAATTCTCGTAAGTCGTAAATATAATACAAAAACATGATTGGGCAATCACTGACCGCTAAACACACCAGAGGTGGGATCAGGTGCCTATGAGGAGTAAACATCCCCTGTTGACCGGTCACACCCGCTGTGGCCTGCCGTTGAGTGAGGTGTGTTTCATTACCGTTGTTGGGCCGTTTTTCGCGCACTGATTTGACTTAGGATTTTTCTGTTTAAGAGGAATCGACCCTCTGCTCTTAAATTTCACCATTTTTTTATATTCTACATGGATTTCCATCATCAAAAATACGAAGTTAACATTGTGTCAAACGTAATCATATCCAAAAAACATATACAAATCGAGAGATAGGGATACACGGACCTCCGACAAAAGCGAAGGCAGGATCAGATGCCATGGAGGAGTAAGCATCCTCTCCTGACCGGTCACACCTGCCGTGAGCCCTTAGTCGAAATAAAGTAAACGGGATTACCGTAGTCAAATCTAGTAGGAAAATGACAGTCTAACAAAGGATATGAAACAATCACAAACATATGACTTTAGTGATAATTTGTAATCGCAAACAAAGTCATATATAGCGACCGTAGAATTTGCGAAATGAACACTAGTATTACATTGAAATGGAAAATAGTTTGATGTACCGCTTACTTTTTCTCAAATTACTTTTTTTGTCTAATCATGATATGAAGAAAATTTTTCACACTGAATAGAAAAATTAAAAAAAAAAATATGATCACACCATAAAATTAGAAATATGAGGTATACAACAAAATAATATTCAGTGTCATACATAATAAATTGATATTAAAAAACATAGAGAAGCAGTTCTTTTTTTATCAAAATCCCTCTTTGTAATTTATGGTTGTGAAAAATTGCGTCCAGCATCAAGAGTTATCTTTCTTCAAAAACAAAATCTGAAAGAAGAAACTAATGTGGAAATTTTACACGTGATGCTAAGTAAATCATTGCAGATTTTAGATTATGTATAAAGAATTAAAAAATAGGTAAAGAAAATATAAAATCAGTGGAATCATTTTAGATTGAATTTGTAAATGTACATCAGAAAATGCTGGTAAAAGAAAAATTTGAGTCATTGTTTGCATAATTTGAAATTAGCAATCAATAGGTATCGTCATGATGGAGGAATTATATAGTAACCTTCTATGTACTGAGATACAGATCAGGCTATTTTGGATATGTTTGTCACTCTTGCCCTCCCATTTGTTTCCTCAGAATATAGAATCTTGACTCCATCATGACAATCTATATCAAATGCCAGTTTCAAATGATGCAGACAAAGAGTCCTGAGTATGCATTTTTCTCTGACAAGTGGCTGAAGAGACATGAAATTATCCTGAGTTAGTGCTTTCTGACCTAAAACATCAAAAACAATTTTCTGTAAATAGCTAGAGTCTTCAAGTGATGTTACATGCTGACTGGAGTGACTTCCGAAAGTGTACAAAACAAACAAATTTATATACACATATTTACTTTATAAACACAACACAGATACATGTACTACATGTTCAATATTCATCTTTTGGCTTGGGTATTCGTTCGTTACGTCCAATACATACTGTTAGGTTGGTCCACGTAGAACACTCCAATTCATACAATCGTCAACGGCAGGAACTACACACACAATAAATACACATTAAGGTACACACATTAATACAATTTATGACTCACATAGTCCGCCATATTTGATTACGGGGAACTAATGCAATTACACGTGTCAGCGCTGCTTTACTTTTACTTGCACTAAATGCTTACTACACAAATTACACTAATATTACTTTCATTACACCATTTTAGTTTACTCTAGACCTAACTGCATTGACATAACTTACACACCTTTCAGAGCACTGGCTCTTAAAAATGAAAGATTTTAATAAACGAATCTCCCACTATTATTTGCATGATAAAAATGATCCACTTAGGTATCCCTTTTTGCTGGTCCTCCCATCACTAAAACCACGCCCCTGGGGGTCATAAATTGAATTGGAACAAAGCACGTGAGAATATATAACTTTGCTATGGATATGTTTTTCGGTGAAGTTTACATTATTTTTGTTTGCACTCTCCACTGTATTGTTCTTGAGAAGTAAATTTAATATATAAAGGAGAAGACTTTTTTCAATATATAATTAGAGTCCAACAAATGATATTTTAATGAATAAGTCCATTGGTCACGAGCAGTTGAATTGTGTCCGCTCTTGAAGATAAAAATGGCGCGTTTTCAGCTACCTATCAGGAACTTGATCCCCCTACTTCGGGCGCTCTCACTATTTCGTAACCCCCCACGGTGCCGCACTTCATTTGATTTAATAACAAAATACCTTAGAGACTCTCCCCTAAGCACGTATATCTATAGGAAAGCTTTCCATATAAATTAAATACTTTTTCAGGCCCGTGGTTCTTGATGAAAAAAAGATCTCTTATAAATGACAACACTAGGCGACAAAGCTAATTAGTGGTTTTTAACGATGTTTATTATTTGTTTTTTTGCATTCTCTTATTTCGTGATTTATCAGTAACTTCTGGGACCATTATTTAGGAGCAGGAGAGGAGATTGTGACCTGGTAACTGGTTCATTTGAACAATACTTTGGAGAGATAATTCCCCTGTATACAACTACCCAAGGAGGAATTTTGTAATCTGAAGTATTGAGTTGAAATTTACCATATATTGCTGTTTTTTCTTGGAATAAGAAGTTACGAAACATGTCGAGATATATGTTTAAGCAAGAAGAACACGCATAGGAACGAATCGGAACAGAGCGGAGAGCCCAGCACGGTAATACCACTTATTGGTGTGAGGTGTGTACATAGGTGAGAGCTGAATGAAATTCAGCTGTGGGAAGCAGACTTCTTATGCAGAGAAAGGTGCGAGACTGGTCTAAAGAGTAACCGCGAGAGAAGATGTCACGGGGTTCCAAGGACCAGCAGGTGCTGTAACGATAAAGATCCCTTTCACCCTGTCTTTCAGAGTAACGCACCACACATTGGATCTCATGAGAGAAATGTTGCAATAAAAATGCATGGAGGAATAAGAGTATACAGGATATCAGAGGGACGCAAACGGGAACAATAGATGTAAGTCCGGTGGTTTTTAATTTCTACAATTAGAAATGAATGAGTTGGAGACAAGATAAATATAAGAACACACTAGGATATATTAGGAGTAACAATCGGAATAGCTCCTCATTGCGGAAAGCTACCACGACGAGGATGAAGCTCTAAAAATAAATAGACTAAAAAAAAATAACGAAATAGGTTATATTTTATCTTTCTTCAACCTAGATTTATTCTCTTTTTGAAACAGTTGTTGAGGCTATCCTCCTTGGTCAAAAGAAATTTAATGTAAACTTTGACGCGCTCCTAGAGGAAATCATCTACATTTTTCTCTGATCTGGAACTGGAGCAGGGAGCGTGAAATTCCCACTCCGTGCAACGCTATGTAATTTGTTCTGAATCAGTTGGGTCCCGCTGTCAAAATTAATTGGCAATAGTCAGTGTTTCCCACTCCCTTCCAGGTGAGAAACACACACTGAGAGATCGATGTGGGCACACATGCAACCAAATTCACTAACACAATTGAAAATACAGATATTATAAAATTCATTGAAACTGAGACGCACAGTTCAACAACTCTTCGCTTTCAGTGATCACTATGTCTTAATAAGGCTATCTACATTGTGATACATACTCGAAATCAAAACTCACGATGAGAGAGATTAATAAGTATTTAATTTGCATCAGTGTGAAAAATCTTTACGGCCATTTTGGATTCATTTTCTAAAATACTATATAATACAGAGTAGCATAGGAAAAGACTTAGACCACATATGTTATTTCAGTATTTTCTGATGGCCTATGAATCATTTTGATTTGAATGGAGGAGGTCTACACTGTCTCATATAGCTATTATATAGGATCGAGGTAATGTAAGCTAAGTTTATTACTCGAGCTAACGTCCGAAAACCAACAAAGAATAATCATCACCATCCCTAAATTAAGCCCCAAGCCCCTATGTTTTTCTATTTTTAGCCAAAAAAAATAACGCTTAGAGAACATATGCGCCTGGCTCCATGACGATAACATTAATTATTATTAGGGAGATTCTATTCACAGTTATAAAGCGCGGATAAAATCTACTCATAGGTACGCTCTTCTTGGATGCGTTATTTGTGGTATATCAATGTGTTGTCCTTAGTAAACCTTATTGTGTTGATATCGGAATAGTAGGTATCTAAGCCAAGATAGAATATAAATTAAGATAATCAGTGTATAAAACAAATTGAACACACCATAAATCTCACACGAGTCATAAACACAGTAGTAAGAATTTACGAACGTCAAGGATGGGGTAAAAGATATTGGCTAACGTTTATGAGCCTCCGAGCTAAGGTGAGATGAGAGAGATCTGTTATGCATGAGAGAGCTAGCGAGGGCATTATGGTAGTACAGCACATAGATGGAGCAGATGCACACACAATATTTACACACTCCACAAAATGAAAAATATAAATGTCTTACTCTAACCACGAAATT
This sequence comes from Ostrea lurida, assembly GCA_903981925.1. Classification (NCBI taxonomy): domain Eukaryota; kingdom Metazoa; phylum Mollusca; class Bivalvia; order Ostreida; family Ostreidae; genus Ostrea; species Ostrea lurida. The sequence goes on along the minus strand of CAJDSM010024194.1, from coordinate 10,423 downwards.
CAGATATAGCCTCAGTTCCACACTACGCACAGCAAGGCGAACATTCTATAATTCGGGCGAACTGTTACGGCTAAATGATCAATAATGAGGTCTATTAACACTGCGATACACATGCAAGATTAACTTTCTTCTTGGAGTTCACATTAATGTTTCTCCGCTTGACCAATAATCCTGTAATTAGATATTAAGATAATAAAAATAACAATTTTTATTTCTCTTTATGCGCGCTAGGTCGCGATAACCTTCGCACTATACAAGTGTTTATATAACATGAGAAAATAGCTGCCGCGAGGCACAAGAGAATAGCCACACCCAGACCATCATGTTGGGGATATGTTGCCCTTAAGTTATAACTCTTAGTTTAAATCAATTTCAAAGAGGCCCCCTCTGGAGCAATAGTTTCTTTGCAGAAGAATGACCTATGTGATATTGAAACTAGCTCTGGTCAAAAAAAAAACTCACACTCTCACCGGTAAGGAATTATATTAATGTATCAAATTAAACTCTCATTCAACATACCGGAAAAATACGTTTATATTGGAAAAGAAATTTATTGGGTTATCTATGTAGGACAATAATATGTAAGTTTAGGATGTGTCAATCCGTTGGTATATGATTAGAATGCATAGGAGAATAAAGAGAGGACAGTTGTACACTCGCAGTTGAGATACTACACAGATGTGATTTGAAGTATATATCAAGCGAGTGAGAGATAACCTCTAATCCATCCTTGGATATAAGAGCCTTTGAGTAACCAGAGAGACTCTAGTCTCAAACACTCGATGTTTCGGTATCTCATAGAAGAAGAAGGAGACACATCACAACCTTATGGTGAGAGAGGTTATTTTATGGCGACCACGATCTTAATTCGTTAGTATGTTTCCGAGAAGATAAATGAGATCCCACCGTTAAGTAGCTTAACAAATGTTTTAGATGCATGAGAGAGTTTCGCTTGACTTGTTGTAATAGTGCAAATTACGAGAGAACTCATACTCATATCTGGTAGGATACTATCATAGAGAGATTTCCAATAGATTCAGCTTCACAATCATAATTACATATATTAATCATTGTGAAAGCCTTATCTCACATGAGTGACAAATTAATTGTTCTATTATTAGCATAAGAATCACGGACCTCTATGTATCCCAATAATTTTCTTTGATGATTCTGCGCTTCTCATTATTTCGTGAAACGCACATACATATCGAGAATGAGTATCCTAGTGAGCGAAAAGAACGCACGTATGTAGTGATTATCAAACGGAAGTCGTTCATAGAACTCAAAACGAAGGAAGGTTTCGCTCCAAGGAAGTAGGCTTTACACATTATAACACTCTTGAAATGATCTCTAACACAGTCGCCACTCATCTCACGTTTAAGATACAACTCTGTTATGAGGAGGACGACTAGATTGTCAACAAGGGCAGCCAGGTCAACAACAAGATAATATAAATGTAAATGCAAAAATGATAAATGCCTTCCACATCATAAAAAATATCTGAGGAGAAATAATGTCAGGAAATCATCTAATCACCATAATGCAAAATCAAACACACACAGGAGATGGATGTCTCTCGATGTGATAAAAGTAAGGCGAGATACTGATGGATTTTCATTTAAGACTCTATATCTTCTGTATAAAGACATTATAAGAGCGATATATAATAACGTAGGTTTTCTACCGCCATGATAATCGAGAGAAAACGTGGATAACTTGTTGCATATTTCATGGGATTCGCATCCATCATAGAAACTATAAGCATTAATGTCCACATTTTATATGAGTTTGTATATTAATGAGAGAGAGAGCACATATTTGTAGTGAAAAAAGATGCATTGAGAAACGATCAGATAAAAATATATCTTGATAAGCAATAACAATATTTGAATATGTCGTTCAAAAATGTCACCGAGATGAGGATAATGTATTGTCAGACAAATTCGCTGAGCTCGATTCATTATTTAGTTTGATACTTCGATAGTCTCTGACAAATAAATTATAGCAAATCAAATCGGAGTTTTGATTTGTGTGGGGGAGAAAATCAGTATATGCTGATTATTTGAGGAGAAAAACTGTATGCTAACTGCCAGTGACTGACAGACTTTGACTAGAGGTGCTTAAAATACAAAAATTAGGATATACAAATTTATATTTTGTAAAATAAGCTATGTTAACTGTTGCAATACATGACTTGTTATCTTGTCCAAAAACACAACGTTATTACCTATCTCGAGGTGAGCGGAGTATACTCATATGTCAAACAGGAAATTGTTTAATTTGACTTTGCATACGCAGAGAGTTTCTGAGGCATTATTCAATCAGATTGCAATCACAGTCTATATTGGCTCTTGATATCATCTTCTAAATGTATACACTCAATAACTGTGGAAATATAAGTAATATTTTTTTATAAATTATTCTAACAGTAAGTTTG
>CAJDSM010024193.1:10295-21137 GCA_903981925.1 Ostrea lurida | reverse complement strand
TGTCGAAGATATATTTATTGCTTGTGAAGAAAAAAGTTCATGAAGATATCCATGCACCAAAGGCAATTTTTTATCTTTCCACATACTGGGTGCTCCTTCTTCCACAATCGGTAAGAGCCGTGCATATGTGCCGACCAATTATACTAGTTGCTGTAATACATAACGGACACAAGCATGGTTTATGGCTGTAGATTACTTTCGCACCAACATATGTGTATGCCGAGATAAATTACAGATTGTTGAGAAAAAATCTTCATGTAAAGGTGGGTGCACATAGAACTATAAGTGTTATTCGGTAGAGATAACATATTATCTTGGTTACTGTATGGATCGACACATTTTTTGTTCAAAAGAGTAATCTCTTTTTGCTGGAAAACAAGTTAAAAAGACGTTATGTAGTAACGTTATTGGCTATGCCTGAGTGCATTTAGAATGTACTTTTGGTAAACTGATATACAGAACTGTGATTCTACGTTTTACCTACTAAGATGTCAGTTGGAAAATCCTATTATATTGTAACATACTACATGGTATCATCTCCCTGGTCATTACTAATACGTTACAATCCCCAGATATTATATTCCATTAATTGGATGAATTGATTTAGACTACAATTCTTCTGCGTGGCCTGCAAAGAGGCTATTTCATAAAGTTTAGGTCTCTAGACACAAAACAAATAAAAGAACTTTAAATAATTAGGTGCATAAACTTTTTTTTCTCTTATTTTACTACATGGAAATATACTACTGATATTGGGAATTGTCACATCACCTCCATAAAATACAGTTTGCATATCAGGACAAGATGATAGAAAAGATGTTCCAATAGTCTCTGTTTAAATGGATAACTGATATCAAGACAAGTCACCGGTAATGAATTTAATATCATGCTCAGATCAGAGTTTAACTATATGGAACAGGGAATTGTCTAAGTTCAGGTGAATCGCTTAAATTGTAAAGTCAGCGTAAATAACACATCGCACGATGAATCTTTTGGTTAATCATGGTACATCCCTAATTTACCAGTAATGATCCCATACACCAAGAATGGTTTGTCAATGATAAATCGTAAATGGCAAGTATAATTGGACGAGAGAGAGAGAAGAGAGAGAGAGAGAGAGAGGAAGAGAGAGAGAAGACTGAGAGAGAGAGAGTAGAAGAGAGAGAGAGAGAGAGGAGAGTAGAGAGAACAATAATTAATACATTGTTTTGTTTAATCTATACTGATTCTCTATAGACAACTACTTTATACATCCGTACTATGGTGTGTATTGGGTTTACCTGCGACCGGTCGCCGGTGCATCCGTGAATTTGAGCATTCACCTTCAGTAAAAGGAAGGAGATCCAATGGGTTTTTAAAAAACTTTTTTGGACACTTCCCCTCTTACTCACATTGTAATTATTATCCTCACGCAACGAGTTCGTGGAGAGGGTAAATTTTTTTGACGGCACGTCCGTTCAGTTGTAGCCTATTTTTTTTGTACAGCGCAACTTGACCGCTCAACAGAAATTTCATTAAACTTTGGTAGTTATGAGAAACATATACCGTGTAGATGCGCATATAACAGAATTCTGATTGAATTTTTTGGTAGAGGCCTTTTTTATGAAACTTCAGATATATACTCGAAAGTCCGCCTGTGATTCTGACTGCTCAACAGATTTACATATAGAACTTTATCGTTATGCAGTAATTGTAACCGTGTAGATGCGCATAATATCATTTCGTTTTTGTCTGGGAGTTATGTCCCTTTTAAACTTAGAAATTGGCCAAAATTACATTATCTACTGAATGCAGTTTGTCAGCGAACTCCTCTGAAACCTCTCACGAATCTCGTGACTTTTTTAGTTATGAGAAACATACCATACCAGATACGCAAACACACAGATATTGCCCCTTTGAACTTAGGAAATTTGGTCAAAACTCAAATATAATACTGAAATAGTATGTCAGCGTACTTAGAAAATTTGGCCAAAATAATATACAACTGAAACGATTTGTCACAGCGCACTCCTCTAAGACAAGGTCTAACAAGAGTTTTGTGAAAGGATATACCGTGTAGATGCGCCTATATTACAGGACTCTGATGTGGATTTTTTTATATCGCTTTGACTTGTTTACCAATTAAACACTGAATGGAGAAAGGTAAAAATGTTGCTTTTGTAGTTTTAATTGAAAAGATCTCTTACTTTTTTTTCGAAAAAAGCTAGTACATTGTATATCCAATAGTTATCGATTATGTGTTCCATTTTAACCAATATTCAAATTTAGATTTTCTACCTGTGTTCCCAAAACTATTCATATAATGTGCAGCATTCTAAACAATGTTGGAGCGTGGGTATGTGAGCTTACTCACTTTTCTTTTCATTTCAGTATGTATTGTGCAAGCGCTTATTACCAAGTCCTCCTAGACTCCAATCCATATTTAGAGAATTCAATTTAAACCCATCGCCCCGATCTTTGTTATTTCGCCATAATTTATGTGAAGTAAAAACATATCTAAAGATATTTATGTAAGTAAAACCATTCTAAAGTGCTATATTTCTCGACTTCCAATTTTTTGAAGCGTAAAGGTTTCATCTTGTTATTTCCGCCATAATTATTGAAGTAAAACTATCTAAAGTCAATTTATTGATAGTAAAAACATATCTAGAATTGGCTTATATTCTTTCTCGACTATCAATTATTTGAAAGCTAAAGTTTCTTCAGTCAAAGTAAGTAAGTTACGATATAGAACTGTCTTCATGATGTTGCAATGATCGGCTCTTAATCAGTCGGCAGTATCAAATGATTTACATTAATCCTTTACTAAATGGACCGAATGTTCATACAATTTATTTCTTGGTAAATAATTAATAAAGCATGCAGAATAATGAACTTGTGTTAGAAAGTTACGAACTCTCCTTTGAAACATTTGCCATGTAAAAAGAAAACAGCGATGATTATTTTCTGCATGGAGAACGCTACTGGAATACAATGCCACACTAGACTGAGGCATAGATTGTATGTTTAAACCAAAGATTTTATATTTAGATGTAATATTATTGATAGCCTCTCTGCTCCTGTGAAACTTGAAAAATGCATACCAGTACCACTTCTTTTTCCGTGGCTGACATATTCCGTCCCAGAAATAGTTGCTTAATGCCATATTTAGCAATAGAAATGTACACATATTTATTGGGAGACAAATCCATTAGTATCAAAGAAATACGATAATTTATTTTTCTATAGTAACATATTATTTCTAAAGAGATCTGTCGTTTTTAGTCAATTCCTTTAATTTTTATGCTAATTATAGATTATCCAATATATGCATTTGTAGTTCACTCAATTATTGCAATATATATATTAGCAAAAGGACCAAGATACACAATTTATATTTGTAATATAATATTACTATATTCTTTTGTAAGAAATAACCAATTTACTGTAATAATAAGAGTTGATCGGTAAAAAAACAGTTTATTATGGAAATATAAAAGCAAAGATGACACAATGCCATGATTGCAAAACAACTTTTATATTTTGTATACGTCCTGAAGAACCATTGTTATGTACATGGAGAAAGCGCTTGCAGTAAACTCAAGTCTTCATGGATTGTGTCATTCCTGTATTTTTAATTTCCTATATTCATGATATATATAGACATGTATTGTTATTTTAGGAGAGGGCCGTTCTAATTTTACCTTTTGTCTATACCATCTTGACAATAAAATATATTCAATTCAATTATTTTAAAAGTAAATATTAGTGAGTACATGTGCAGCTCGTATACTTTTAGGTGTCTATAAATAGCCGGGAGCCCTACGCTTGTGAGGGGAATTCCAACCTGATGCATATGATTTAGACGCAGCTGTCTGAAGTAGTAGGCCCACGAAGGGTGGAAATCTGCCCTGTAAAATTGTCAAAATTAAAGTGAAATTTCAACAAATTATTTTCTGCAAAAATGATAGTCTATGTATGATAGTTTATCAGGGTGGTAAAACTTTTGAAATTTTGCATTGGTGTATCTAAGATGTAATGCCCCATACATCATAAAATATCATAGAATACAGGAATTTGCTTAAAAATCGCCACATTTTTGTGATGAAATACGAAAATTCGATACAGAGCACATATCTGGACCAAGAAGATGTTATCAAAATTCGAACCTTCCTGGCATCATATTCAAACTGACAAAAAATAAAATTGCTCCTAGCCTGCACTAAGAACCACATTTAATAGTAAATTGTTGGGTGTTTGGTTTTTTTTTTGGTCCAGGAAGCCAAAAATTAAATGGGCATAATTCAAAAGTCGCCATTGTTTTAGATTTGGAAATAAATGCAGATAAATTAATAAAATCGTTGTTCTTAACAGAAAATATTTTGGACTTATTTAATTTTTCAATTTTTTTTTTGTTTGTTTGTTTGGTTTTTTTTTTTTTGGTTTTTTTTTGTTTGTTTGATGTTTTGTTTTGTTTTTCGATTTTTTGTTTTTGGTCAAAATGAGCTGTACTATCCCTTTAACGCTGAAAACAACCAATTAAGCAAAGACCAATGCAGTTTAAATGGTTGAAATGATTCAGTCTCCTACTGAACTACAATTATATATCATAATCTAAATGTCAATTGAGGGATAAGCCAAATTGAAATATTTCATGTATTTGAAATGGGATATAATGGCACAGATCGTCTAACCACACGGTTACCAGTGGGAAACGTAAATGCAAATGTACTGTAGCAAGAAAAATTGCGGATGAAAGAGAGCTAAAGGGAGCTTTATAAGAATAGTTTGAATTTTTGTGCTAATAGTATATGTTATGGCATGTTGCTAATTTTTCAATACACATGTACATGTAGTTTTATGTAAGAATTATTCTTTTCCTGGTAGATAGCTCCGCATACACCTCTTGTTGACTCAAACACTGAATGCCGACTTGTGTAAATTTAATATTTTGCCAAATTTGATTAAATTTTTACATTTCCAATGCTTTGTCTTTGATATATTTACAAATTTTAATGATTGTGTGCACAATGCGCGGATTTTGTATCTTTACAAAGAACGTGAAATGGCCGTATGCTGGCGACACCCCCCTTCTATTTGATAATTTAAAAAAATGTCGTGATTCTAACGCAAGTCAATAAGCACAACCTAATAAAGTTTTCCCGCGTTTCGCAGAATAGCGGGAAAACGTTGTATGATAAAATCGTGTTCGAATGTATTGGAGTAGTGATACACAGTGGTCATAGGACGACCAATGAGATAGCTTTATCGAGAGCAAGGTAAGTAGTCATTCCAAGTCGGCGCTTTTAGTGCGTTCAGACGCACCTTATTTAAAACAATTTATTGAATATTTGTTATTAATAAATTTACAGCTAAGGTACAACTCCAGTATCACTCTCTAGACAGATTTACTAACACTGCGTTTGAGCACAGCCATTTCCCATTATTTTTGTTATATTCTTTTTTATCTATTTTTTTTCTGGGCGGTTAGTAAATGTTTATAGAGATACGCTTTTTATATATTAGACTGTATTATATATATATATAGCATATTGCATTTGTTACAATTACCTATTTACTGTAATGTTGCTTCGGTTTATAATTAAACGCTTGGCTGCCCGTGGAAGCCAGCTGCTGCTGCGCAATGTGTGTGGTTTTATGTTGTAGGAAGTATGGATAGTATGGGTTAGGGGTCATCTAGTGAGTAAATGAAAAAGCTACGGAAAAAGGGAGCCTACTCCAATAACTGTTTAAATTAAATGATGTCATTTGCTCGAGTTGTATTGTAAACAATATGCACGTACATACAATTGTATGTACGATTCTTGGTACGTGTAGCGCGTCTATATTAACGGCTTGGAATTTTCTGACAAAAATGGAAGTGTAAATAATTAATGTAAATATAAAGAATTAATCTGAATTGTTCATGAAGCGCTGGTCAACACGTTTGTAGCAACCATTGATCACAAACTTGTCACGCAAGCCGTTTGACTCCCCACTCGTTTGTCGCAGAGCACGGCGCTAGGTGACCTAGTCTAACTTCCGTCAGAGTTCCAAACCATCTCTAGATGAGGCCTCGACGGGGAGTATACCATTAATCATTAATGGTTATGATGGTGCATTAATGATATAAGTTTTTGCATTAGCGATCGCAAATGCATTCGTTAATGCAAAAGTTGTCATTAGTGGAGTTTATTGGTTGCTACACACGTTTCATGATTAAGCATCATGGCGTGAAACCTTCATATATTTCAAAAAATGAAATAAATTTCTTGTAAGGGTCTCTCTAGCACACACTTTTTAGTATGACGTGCTATATACTAGAGAATTGAGTTTCGTGAATACATGTGCGTAGATCGTCTGCCCACTAAGCGATCTAGTATCGCAAAAGTCCTAGACCGTGAACTGTTTTCCTGTAATTGTTTGTGTTGGTTTTTGTTGTTTCAACATTTATTGCTACCTTAGGAATAAATGAAACCTGCAATTTGATATTCAACTAACATGCATGCAAACTCAACTGGCAAGTTACGTGCAATTTACAAAATATGTATCTCTGAAACAAATTTTTTAAGCGAAGAAAAAGTAAATACAATATTTTAAATTTGATCGAAGAATGCAGCTTTTCCACAATGACAGAAAACCTCTCGATTTGTTGAAATCGATAAATTACGATATGTACATAGTTGTTTTAACATTGATTTAATTAATATTTTTGTACCATTCACTGTGGTATTGTATGCAGCCGACTCTTTCTCGAAAACAAATAACCTCGCCATAACCTTAATTTTTTTTTAACTTTGGAAGCGCAACACTTTTTGGAAAATAAACATTAGACATGTAATCACGCATACACACCAACATGTATAGGAGAATTAAGTTCGAATTTGTCTGACTTTAGAGAACCAACATTTACATGAATAAGATTATGTACCAGAACAGTATATCCCCTGTATGGTATACGGATAGAAAAACTCGCTGCATAAATATTAATAAATAAATGTGTTTCATAGCACTTTGGGGAATATTCGGGTATTGTCCTCTCACTTCCTTCTCCTGCTGACGAGGACGCCCCTCCATGTTCACCAGTGTGTATCATAGTGTTGACGACGATAGGGAGCGGTATGTGTAAAAAGAAATTTATCAAAAAAATCATGGGATGGGTAAGTAGAGCAGTGTAGTTAGCAATGTTTCTATGACGCCACATGTACGTGTGTTGGAGGATCTCATTATCTAATCGCATCTGGGATTGTAGTAATAAGGAAATCCAATGAACATGAATTAACAAGAGATACATGTAACAGTATATTTTTTAATGTGATTTAAAGAATTTTTTAAAATTTTTATTTCTTGAACTGTGTTAGATACAAATCTTTTCGTTTCTTTATTTTCTGCATTCTTATTTCTAATACAGTATTAAGTATAGGGGATGTGAAAAGTTCTCGAAGCTTTACAAATTGATACAGTGTATAACAAGATAATTTTGATGCAAAGCATCAAATCGGCCGCTAAAATTGAAATTGAAAAAAAATTAAATAGATTCTATTTCCAAAGAAACATACAGAAACGACCAACATATATATTACTATTTAATACTGAGCATGCGTTGCAACATATACATGTAGGCCTATACTCTTGTCCCCTATATTTTTTGTCCATGTCCTTCAACTCCGGCCATTTTTAATTAGGCAGCTAGATTGCAGTTGAGAATTGATTTCTAAAATGTAAACGCATCAGCATGAAGATAGACAAATGGAGCAAATATACAAATCATTTGATTTTTGCAGAAACATCGGTGTTCTAGTTGAAAGGCATACCCCGGATCTGTGTCACATGATGATGGCGATATCATTTTGGACTGGATGTACTCACTGTGTAGACTTAATATTATAAACGCATAGCAGCAATCAAAATATACACAAATTTAGAAAAATATATTTGAAGTTCTGCATGTTTCAATACAAAAAACTTTTATTTATAGTGGATATATAAATATCTAGAAGCCCATATGATAATTGCTTCTATATTTTTACACACTGCCACTCTGGGAGTGAACTTGTTTATGAACTTCGTTTAATTTTGTGAATTCATAATATCGTTGAATATATGAATAATAATGAAAGCATTGGAAAAGCAGTTTTCATATGTTGATTTATACATATTCTGTGAATATCTTTACTCGAAACTTTTTTACTCAGTGATTTTAGATAAATGTCAATTTCTTTGAAACACTAAATCACTTCACCCTTTAATTTCCTATAACAGCCACTTGGAACACGATTCACAGAATAGATCGGCCGCTCCTGCGCGGCCAATAATGAACAAAACTGTGTTCACCAACCCTACACACCGTATTGTCAAAATTACTTGTTTACATTGCACACCTTAAATTTTCCGAATGTATAAATGCATATATACTTTTTGGAATTGTTATAATTATTTTAAAAGTCTTCGAAAATATGAAGGATTCCACTTTATATTACGCGTGGTGTCATTTGTAAAAAAAAATAATTTTGCAATGAACTACGAGTGATGTAAGGTGGACGTTTTGTTGATCATGTTTCATTTTCATACCACTTGAAAAAAAAATCATTTTTCAGGGTATAACTTTTCTTCTGCTACTTTTATAGCATTACTATCCTGTACCTTCAACGAAAATGCTTATGTAGGCCGAACATGCTGTTTTATCCTAGTTTGATTTGCACACTCAAATATTACTTGAAGGAAATAAAGTGAAACTCATTCCCAACACAAATGCCACTCGTTTTGTTGCATCTTCTAGCTGCAATGAAGTTCAATACATTCTTTGAGCTTCTATTAAGACAAGCGAATTTTTTTTTTTTATCAATTTAAGTATTCATAATATTTGAACACCTTTCTTGTTTAGTTTTGTATGCATAAAATTTTCTAGCAGAACAAGCAGCATTTTGGATCAGATGATTTTTTCCCCTAAAATAAATATTGTGACTAATCGTAACACGACATCATATCATATGAACGGCATCAGTGCTACCGCGACATTCACTTTATCCATTAAAAGAATGAAACTGTAAAATAAATCTGCGTCAATTTCCCACGCTCTGCTGTTTATTGACAGAAATCAAGAGATATTATTTACTTGCATCTTGTGGGTTTTACCCCGTATGTTAAAACTATACTACGATTTTATCAAAGAGCCTTTAATTTGTACACTTGAATTACAACACGTATACGCGTAATAGATAAAACAAAACTTTTGATTGCATTGTTTTCGTTCGTGACCATACCTTTCAAAGAGCAATTTTACATCTCTTCCACGGTATGAGCGGGTTTACTAATCAAACCCAAAACCCGTTAAAATTGTGTTAACTAGTGAGTTATTTTATGTTGCTGTTAACGTATGTTCATAACACTCAATGGTCAAGTGAATAACCAATCTGTATCATGTGCTTATCCGTATATCGATATCATATTTATCAATCCAAGTAATGCATCTAAATATCATTTTGAGAAAGAATGACCACGAATCCACCATGCTTTTAAACGTTTACCCGATCAAGACAATGGGCTTACGGCGGGTGAGACCGGTCGACTGGGGATGATTACTCCTCTTAGACACCTGATCCCATCTCCGGTGTGTCCAGGGGTCCGTGTTTGCCCACCTCTTGTTTTGTATTATGTTTGGGACTTATGAAATTGAACTTTGTTCGTTATCTTCGCCTTTTCCCGAATACATACTATACTTGATCTGAACTTTGACTTACAGCCAATAACAGTTCATTTTGTGAAGAGGGTATGCGAGTGAATTTTACATTTAATCTAAATTTCATAGTTGATTTTGTTGAAACTCTCAGAATTTTAGGAACGTGTACTATAAGATTTCGACAATTTGACCGAAAACGTTAAAGGGATAGTGTCACTCATTTTGTCCAAAATAATTAACTGAGTCAAAATGAGCCCAGATTACTCATACAAGTAATTTTCTGTTACAAATAACAATTTTATGCATTTATTTGTATTTATTTTCAAATCTAAAACGTTTATGATCTTTAAAATAAGTATCATTAATTTTTGGCTTCCTGGACAAAAATTCAATTTACTATATATATAAGGTCATTCCTAATGTAACTTTTGAGGAACATACAATCATTCTAAGTCTAAAAATATCATTCATACATCTTTTTTATTATATTCAAAAGGAATAAAATGATTTGGGAGGGGAAAAATTCACCAAAATGAGTGATACTATCCCTTTAAAATGAGAGAATCTGGTTTTGTTCTCTCACTGCTTCTCTCATAGAATATCAGTGCACTTTCAGAATTAACTACATTATTATCCCTAAGATGAGTTGATGATGATAATTATTTTTTTCTAACCCTGTTGAATACTACTAGGTATCCACTCGTGATAAGCTATCACAGTCACAGCTGTATATAATAGGTCTTGGTCTACGGGTTTGACTTAGTTTATACATACATACATATAGTAAATACTCTGATACTTTGATTCTCTTTGTATAAAAACTTTGATACTTTGATTTTCTCTGGAATATAAACTCTGATAATTTGATTTACTCTGGAACATAGACTCTGAACCTTTGAATTACGCTGGAACATAAACTATCTTAATTTGAATTACTCTGGAACATAAACTATGTTAATTTGAATTAATTTAGAACACAAACTCTGATAATTTGATTTACTTTGGAACAAATAAATGACAATATTCACACTATACTGGTGTTATGTTTTGTGTTGAACAAAGTCAGATAACCAATATTACATAATAGCTGATCCTTTGATTTACTCTGGGACATAAACTATGTTAATTTGAATTATTCTGGAACATAAACTATGATCCTTTGAATTACTCTGGAACATAAACTT
>CAJDSM010024189.1:2653-31096 GCA_903981925.1 Ostrea lurida | reverse complement strand
CATAATCATAATTTATTTAAGTACGGTAAGTTAGAAATAGAAATATTTATTACTGTGACCTAAAAATGTGTTTTTTCCTATGCGCTAAAGAAAACAAAAACATTTGCGGCTAATTCGACGTCACAATGCCACTGTTCACGTCGACAATACGACGTCACAGTGTAACGCGGTAAATATAACGTCAGCTGGCGTAAACAGTGCATTGTGATGTTACATCTAACGTCGATGTTTTCTTTCAAACCAAACGATTATAAACAACAACAATGCATCCCTTTTGCAATCGAAAATACTTCTATAGATGAACAAATTTATCCAAGAAAAATAAATCTGCATAAAGGTGAGCGCATCTACTTTTTTATTTATTGGAACTCGTGAACTCGTTCATCTATTAAGTCATACATACTTGCATGTATCTAGTTTTCTATCAATTATTAGGTAAAAACTGCAACAAAAAGAATTTATACTACTGATTTTGAAGAAATAGTGTGTTGAATTTAACAAATAACATGTCAGAGTTACAATTTGTAACAGTTAGGTTTACTCGAATATCTGTTGAAGCAATTAATTAATAAAAATGGCGGCGCCATTATGGCTCACGAAAATTTCCTTGAACGTATGTCGAGATGATTTGTTTTCTTTTGCTGATTTTGAGTTTTTTTCTAAAAACATAAGTGTTACCTTTAGAGCCTTGCTTCGCGGACGGGCCTTCGGCCCGTCCGAGCTTCGCTCGGTATCACAACTTTCATATTTTAAAAACTTCACAAAAATTTTATATTTAATGTTATCATTGTGAAATTTCAGAATATAGGCAGAATTCACTCAAGATTCATGACACAGTTACTGTAAATGGTATTTTTTATATTTTTGTGTGGGTCGATTTTTGAAAGATTGGGAAGATTTTTTTCAATGCTGATTAATATGAAAAGTGTAAGATTACATTCAATTAAAATTCATAAAACATGATGATCCCAGTGAGTGTTCAAAACTGTAACACAGAGAGAAATAATGATAGTAACAGATTTAAATCTAGGCAATTATGCATGATTTGTGAGATTTTCATAGTTATGACTGCAGTAGAAATATTGATATCAAAATGTATTATTCAATGAATTATATAGTGAAAATAGCAGTGCGGAAATACTTTTGACCTTTGAGTGTAGTAGTGTATAGTGATTTTAAATGAAAATAAATTACAAGATTACTTATAGTTTCCATAAAGAAATCCGAATTATCAACCTTAACAAAGTTGAGAATCAGTGCCTATACTGTATATTGAAATGGGAAGGTATTCTATACTATGTGCTCTTTGAGAAAAACATAGTTGTCATACATGCAGATTATTTATCTACAGTAATTTTAATCATGTATAAATTTATAGATGCTCTCAAGAGCAAAGCCGGCCATTGGGCCTGGCTCATCAACACCAGCAAAAGAAAACAAGAAAAAGAAGCAGATGCCAAAAGTTGAAGACTTTTTAAATCTTAGAGATTACACAGGAGCAATTACATTGCTGGAGGTAACACAATTATTTTTTTTAGATCTACATCAATGACAAAGGAATTTGGTAAACAAATTTTAGCAAAAAAAGTTATAAGGAGGGTCAGGGCTGTCACTGCACATTTTAGTACAGAGTCTTGGTCTATTTAGAATTTTAGATTAGGAAAATGATCAGGCTTTTTTGGTCTAATCAGGAAATTTTTGGTTATGTCAGATACAATTAGGATAAGAATGAAAAGCATATTTTCATTCAAAAGTACCTGTATTTCAAGATCTGTCCTTTTTAATATGTTTCTTCATTCATTGTCTATCAGCAAAAAATGAAACTAAATTTCGAATCAAGTGTCAAATAAAATGCATCTCCCTTACACTGTCTCGAAATTGGGATTTATTTGACTATCAAATTGGTAAAATTTTGCTTATTTTCCAATTGGAAAGGGTCCTTTAATCGGACCCAAACTAGGGAGAGTGACAGCCCTGGGGGTGTTCAAATTATGTATATCATATTTCAGCAAATAATGCAAGTGACATTAGCAAAGAGAAAGAACTCAGCAACAGAAATTATGACTCTCTAATTAGAAAGTAGTCTCATATCAAAGAGACCATGAAAAATAAGAAAGACCACTTTAAAATAATTTGTGATTGAAATCAGATTCTCATTCAATATATCGATTGTAAGTAGTTATATTCACTTCTTCTTGGTAATGCAAAGCTATTTAAAGAGAAATATTTCTTTTGGAAAGTGGCAATAACATCTACATTGTTTAATTAACCAAAAAATAGGTCAACTTTTATTAAAGCAAGTATATACTGTACAAAAAGAAGATTTGACACAATTTTCTGCAATTTATTTGAGAATGATGCAGGAATTAATGCAGATTTCAAATGGCATTTCAATTCTATAACATGAGAAAAGCACAGGATAAAGAGTGCACTGCAAGTAAATAACTCTCACACTATTTCCTATATGATCAACTGTGTATCATCAAATGTCTTTAGGGGAAAAAAATATAGTAAATTCATTCACAAATGATTTTCATAATTTTTTTTTTAGAAGTTTAGAATATGTTACTGTGGAATCATTTTAATTCGTGGGGGCCAATATTCGTGGGTAACCAAAATTTTGCTTGTTCATGGGGACGTAATTTCATGGGTAATTGATAAGTAATGCGAATGGCATAATTATTTATTCAGATTAAAAGGAAAATAAATCATGTTCGTGGGGACCTAAATTTGTGGGTAAGGGTGATCCACGAACATTGATCCCCCTAGAACAATGATCATCATGATGATTCCACAGTATATTACAATCACTTAAAGACTATGAAATAGACTGTTTGAAATTTTAAACTTGCAGTCTTGCACAATAAATTTCTCTGTTGTATGGTGAAAAGTTTTCAAAAGGAATTCATTATTTGTTTTATTACTAGAAATATTCTTTGTCTTTACTAGTTTAACAGAAATAGTGGAAAAGGCAATGAAGAGACTGACATGTGGATTGCATACTGTGCATTTCATTTGGGAGATTATAAAAGAACTATGGAGGTTTGTATATCATTTAATAAATGTAAAATATCACTAACTTTGAATCATTAGCATAAAATTTAATTATATCTAGATTTCAGTATTTTCTTAGATGTACGCAGTAAGACTACAAAATATTATGAAAACAATTTAAGTAATAACTTTCCAAATTTAACAGGTTAGTTTTTTGTACCATAAGACATGAATATCCTAATATCTATGTACCTGTATCCCCAGTATCATGTACTTGTGTATAGTCCCAATGAATTGTCGTAGTTCAGTCTGTCTAAAGTTGTGCCACTCTTGACGATATTTGGTATGTCGAAAATCGGTTTATAAACAGGCAGATAGTATTTTTTACCAGACAAGTAAACTGATATCAGAAAATGAATAATCTATATTTTAACCCATAGAATATTGAATCTAATCATCAATACCAATGAGATCTTGCAAAGTTTCATGACAATCATTATCATTGTCCTTGCTCATCAGTTGCTTTCAGGTTCAAATATTTACTAGATGTGTAACAGTTGATATTGCAGGGTATTGTTGACCCCTCCTCCCCCCCTCCCCCTTCCCCTGTCAACATACAAATCTCATATCTGGAAACACTTTGGTTTTCTTAAATCCATCTTTACAATGACATATCTAGTAACACATCTCTGTAATAACAGTTAGATTGCAGTTAGCTATAAAGAAATTGAAAATGTTTGAAAATTATCTACATTTTCATTGTATTTTCATTATATTTTTTAATGGAATTGAATTGATATTAACCCAATTGAAATTTTTGTATTACAATTCATATCAAACCCTAAATGTTTTGTTTCATTCCTATTTATTTCTATCTTTCCATATAAAAGATACCTACAATCTAATTAAAATCAAATCGATTATAACCATCACTTCTCCAGTGTAACAGTTAGAAAAAAATCCTATTTTAATTAATGAAGACCTTCAGTGTCACATGAGCTGGTAGCTATACTGTCAAAGTTTTGAAGAGCAGTGATGAATTTTTTAAATTTGTTTGAAGGAGTTTGAGAGAATGACAAGACGTGATGGTTGTCATCCAGATGTGTGGTCAAACTTGGCCTGCTGCTACTTCTTCCTGGGGATGTACCCAGAGGCGGACAATGCCTCTCAGCAAGGTAATACTATAAAACGAGAATATTTAGCAAACTATTTATTGTAGCGCCTTTAGCGCAGACATGCGATTGCGCTAAATTAAGTTGTGTGCTAAAAGGTTTTTATTGACATCAAATTATTGACCAGGTGGTATCGTTGCGCTAAAATAAGTTTGTGCCAAAAGATGTCCATTGCTGATTACGCTAAAATATGTTTGCACCAGATATTCTTGTTTTACAGTTATTGATCAACACACTGATTGTTCATTTTGTACAGTAAACCAAGCTTATGATGAATTCATGTGGATATCAGTTTTTCATTTCCCATGGTAAACAAAATAATAACAACAAAAAAACATTAAAAGCACACATTTATAGTGAATCAAAATTAGCCATTCTCCTTGTTTTACAATAACCAATTTTTAACCAGGCTTTGTTAAAAGCCCTGCTAAATTCAGCCTGATCGCTCAACGGAAAAGTAAACAAAAAACCAAACAGCGTTCAAGACGAAACTTCCCCAATGCAAAATAGTTTCAGTGAATCAATATAATTTTTCATTTTTATAGCTAAAATAAAACAAACAACAACATTTTAATAGGTTCCAACTCCTTACGCATTCTCTAATCACAAGATTAAGTTTTTTGGACACACGTGCTATGCGCATGAATCAATTTTTTCAAAGAAGAAGAAAAAAATCAAAGTACTGAAAGTATCGAAAGTGCTAAACTTCGGAAATTTTGTCTATTATGTAAAAGTCAAGGAACAACATCCCCTGTCGACCTGTACATCTGCCTTGAGACCATTGTCTTGATCAGTAAATGAAGTAATCCGAAGACAAAAGCAGTGTATAAAGAATGGCTTAACAATTGCTATGAAACATGCAAGTACGCTGCCTCGAAGAACAAGCTCTTGCGTATCAAATTAGTTGCGTATCGAATAAGTTGGGAGACATAAACATCATATGTAGGTGATGATGGAATGTTGCTACATACATGTAAGTATGGGACGTTGGCAATGGAAATGCAGAAATCGCCATGTTTGTCATACAGTCTAGTTGTTATCTTGCTGCAAAGTGCAAAGCATCAATAGCATTAGAAATATGTCAAAATGTTCTAACACACCCCCCCCCCCGAAATACTTTATATACCAACATGTAGCATGGAACCATCTTGGAGTTTGTGGTCATTTTCACCAAAAAATTACATTTTGTCTCTACTCTATACTCAACTGAGTGCATTGACAGACAGTGTTTTAAATTTTTAATCTTAATCGCAAGATTTTTTTGTGGTAAGGGATAATTTAGTCCCACCCTGGAATCAGGTCCTCTAATCCAAAGGTCATGGAATTAAAGGCCTTCAAAATTATACGCAACTGTGCATTTAATTTTCTCATAGATGTGAGGTTGTACAGAAAAATATATTTGAAATGATCAAGTTTTGGTAGTGCTTGAAAATTTGAAAACAATTAAAATGGTAGTTATCTGTTATTCAGCTGTTGTCACACGACGGATAGCTTGATACATGTGTCAATCAAGAGAAAAAACAAAGAATTTGACAAAAAATAGAAGAAAGAAAAGTTCACAAAACTGCATGTACTAAGCATGAAGTAACAAGCACCACAAATATTACGATCTGGCTAACTGCGAGATTTTGAGAATTTTAATTCAGTCCTTTTATCTGTATACAAACTGGTTACCTGAATCTGCTAGTAAAAACATGTTGTAAAGTATAACTAGCTGTTTCAAGGATAACTACATGTTTGTGAGACGTTTTTTTAAAGAGTCAGTGTTGAATTACATGATTTTCCTTCTGTTACCATGAAGATTACCTTGCAAATAAAAATATCTTTAATTTGTTTGTTGTGTCACTGTATAAAAGTTTTTGGCTGATAAAACATTTTCTGTTCTAAAAGATTTTTCCATTTCCCGCAGGAATGAAAAATAAATAATTAATCAATAACCTCAGCTTGAAAAACATCCACTGTAGTGTGTAACGTTACCCGCTTTCAGTACATTCAGTACTTTGATTTACCATGTTTTGGTATAGTGTGAATTGTCTCATAAGATATGAATTTTATTTTGATTTTTACTTAGGTCCAAAAAGTAAACTACAGAACAGACTGTTGTTTCATTTATCTCACAAATTCGGAGATGAGAAGAGGTTAATGGGTTACCACCAGAGTCTTCAAGATGTAATAGAGGACCAGCTTTCTCTCGCCTCAATACACTATCTACGAAGTCATTACCAGGAGGCCATAGATATCTATAAAAGAATACTTTTAGACAATAGGTATGAATCATTTGCAAAAAATGCATTTCAAAGTGATCAAATATTACACCATTGTACGGATTTTTGTGTATAATATCTGTAATGGAGTATGATTATTATGTTGTTCTGTAAAGGTAGAATATAGGGAGATGAAAGCATTTATCAAAATGTTAAGTTTAATTTTAAAATAGAACATTTTGATGGGGGGAAAAAATACATTTTCACTATGCTTTTTCAGAGACTTTTTGGCACTCAACGTGTATGTTGCCCTGTGCTATTACAAACTAGACTACTATGACGTGTCTCAGGTAAGTGTTTAATGCAGCGTGTCTCAGGTAAGTGTTTAATGCAGGTTTATTTGAGGAGTTCTTTCAAAGATTCATTACCAAACCTGGCCTGAAAGCAAAGTGAGCTTTTTTGATCACTTTTTTCTGGCATCCATCCATAAATTTTTAACATTTTTACTTCTTCTCTAATTCTCCTTTAATTTCATGAAAGCCATGCTTGGGTAGAGAGGAAACAAGTTTGTTCCAATGAAGTGCCACGCCCTTTTCATTATGAATGAGTACAAATTTTATGGTATTGTTAAAAAAATCTTCTCAACAAAAACCACTGGGCCACTTTCAATTGAACTTTGCACAAATCATCTTTGGGTAAAGTGTATTTCAGTTTATTCAAATGAAGAACAATGCTTCCTCCAAAGGCACGATAATTATGTCATAACACTTTGGAGCTAGGATGGGACCACAAAATGGGGTCAATTTTTTTCATGGAAATAAGATACCAGAAAATATTTTAAAAATCATAACAGCTGAACAACAGCAGGGCCAAGGTGACTCAGGCTTGGGTGAGCAATGTGGCCTATGGACCCCTTGTTAGTACCGGTGCATGTTTTCACTAATTGTGTGTTATTTCTCTATCTATTTAGGAAGTTCTAGCAGTTTACCTCCAGCAGTACCCAGACAGTGCTATAGCTCTGAATCTCAAAGCCTGCAATCATTTCAGACTCTACAATGGCAAGGCTGCAGAAGTAAGAACCATGTTAGATACTACATGCATTAATCATATACATCATTATTGCAATGTTACTGAATTCATGGTATTGCAGTACTAATGCATTATGCAAAACTTACTTTTCTGGGCACTGTTTTACTAAAGAACTTTGGACACAGACTAGAAAAGCTACTTACTTCTAAAAACTTGTCAACATAATCAATTTTGTGAGATTATGCTTATATCAAATTACAAAGCTATTAAAGTATTCTTGTTCACATTGAAATGACAATTCAATCAACATAAAAAATAAAATAAATTGCTAAAGAAGATTTTGGTCTTAGTCATAAGTTGTTTTGTGAAACATAGCCCTCTACTGTAGACAGTAGGTCTACCACAATAGACTCGACTGATTTACTATAGACCAACAACAAAGTGACAAATCATTATCATTTTATGGTACCCATTATTTTAATACATCACTAGATTTTGAATATGCATTGATCTTTACAATATTGTTTATTCTTTAGTGATATTTTCTAAAGCCTTTTTTTTAATAAGTTTTGGAGGCAAATATTTTAATGAATTTAATAACTACAGATTGTCCAAAAAAAATTTAAGATGTAATTTGTATTCATAAATATAATTGATTTGTATCTGCTAAAATTTAGGCAGAATTAAAGAGTCTTCAAGAGATGTCTTCACCTTCCTTTGTGTTTGCCAGAGATCTGATCAAACATAATCTGGTGAGTTGTCATTTGATAAACAAGTAATGGTACATGTCCTTTATTACTGTCAGCCTCGTACTGTTAATTACATATGTGATGTAAGCCTTCAGAATAATCTAAACTTATTTAAAATTTTGTCTGTGATCATGATTGTGTGTTCGTCCCTGTAGGTGGTGTTCCGAGGGGGTGAGGGAGCTCTACAGGTTTTACCTCCGCTCATAGATGTTATACCAGAGGCCAGACTTAACTTAGTCATCTACTACCTTAAACAAGGTATGTAAACATGTAGTAGAAACATGCTTTATATGTATGCATGTAGCAAATGTATTTAAATTATATGGAACTTATTTGAGACTTCACATACATTACTCACAATTTTATTTCCAAAATTGCCTTTGAGATTTATTGGAGAAACACAATTGTCTCAAATATTTGATTTGTTCAACTCTTGGCAGTTTTATTTTTGTCATACAGTAACTTCTGAAATTCATATTTGAACAAACTTTTCACCCACCCCCACCACACTCCAAAAATGATATACTGTATTATACTGTGATAAAATATATTTTTTAAAAATCAGATGACATAGCAGAAGCGTACAACCTAATAAAAGATCTGGAGCCCACTACTCCTCAGGAATACATTCTGAAGGGCGTGGTCAATGCAGCCCTGGGGCAAGAGCAAGGCTCTGTAAGTAAAGCAAGACTCTGTAAGTAAAGCAGGGCTCTATAAGTAAAGAAAGTAGTCAGCACCTAGTGTCTCAGTGAATGTCGAAGAAGAAAGGGTTCTGATTCAAAAATTAAGATCCTGTTTGTATCATTATTATGAATTTCTCAAATTCTAGTATTTTGAAGACATTTCAAATTATTTCATTTCAGAGAGAACATCTTAAAATAGCTCAGCAGTACTTCCAGTTGGTGGGGGGATCTGCCAGCGAGTGTGGTAAGTACGGGGGTTAACTTAGAAAACTCGCTATTCAGTCCCGGTTCTCACTTACATGTATGAATGTGCACTATACTTGATTTTTGATCAGACGATTTATTTTCCACAATTAGAAGTAATGAATTCCTTCACTTTACTTGTATTCGGTGAGCCATCTCCATGGAAGTAAAGTTTGATTTCTTTTATAGATATTATCCTCGGTGAACAGTGTATGTGTTCTAGTTCTGTGTTTGTGATTTTTTTTTTCCTTTTTCAGCGACAGTTGCTACGTTGCATATGTTGTTAAATTTCAGCGAGGAAAGTTGTACCTCACCGATCTGGCACAGTATCTTTATTGAAATATGAATGCTTACAGTACATATCTTTTTAAGTCATCGTGTTTTCTCTTGAACAGATACTATACCCGGTCGACAGTGCATGTCCTCTTGTTTCTTTCTGTTAAAGCAGTTTGAAGATGTACTAATCTATCTTAACTCAATCAAGGCAAGTACTGATCAAAATGTCAGATTCCACCATAAAAACCTTGTTTTAAATAAATGTTATATAAGTTTCTTAAGACACTGCTTCAGTGAATATTTCATGCAATTACAGAGCTACTTTTACAATGATGACAGTTTCAACTTTAACTATGCTCAAGCCAAGGCTGCAGTTGGAAATTTCAAAGAAGCAGAAGAGGTAGGTGACATTTGGTCTTCACAATCACGGATTCAGGCAAATTCAGTTTTTATGTGTCCATCTAGATGTCTGTTTATCTGAGGCTTACAACTTTTCCACTATAAATAAATCTTTTAATTTCACAATTAGCAAGTGAAGTCCTTGTTATAAGGCTTTTGCAGTGGTGCCTTCTTTAATGACTGTGACCTTGACTTTGACCTTCTTTTTGAAAACTTTAGCATTGCTTTATGACTTCGATGGATGTAAGCCTTGTGACAGTACGTGTTATAGGAATAGGCTACTGTAAGTTGTGATGTCACTGGGGTATTCATGCCTGACAAAATCCGACTTCTCAGAGCCGTGCTGTTTACTCTGCATAGAATATACAGCATAGTTCTGAGGAAATATTATCTAAATTATGATTTCAAAAACACCCTTTTTATTTTGTAGCTGTATACATTATTTATAAAAGAGGGAAAAGATATATATTTAAATGTACCTGGTATGATGTTTGTTAAAAAAATTTCAGACTGGAACTGATTATGTGTACTCAGCATTTCAAAACGAATTGCATAGTGAAATAAGATTTTGGTGTCAGTGTATTGGAAAATGGATTCTCTTTAACTTTTATTCCCTTGGTTAGCAGGTATTCCTGCTGGATTCAGAGTGAGAAGATTAAGAATGACTACACCTATCTCAGCTGGCTTGCTCGATGTTGTAAGTAAAACTGACAGCAGTACAGTATCTAAACACTATCTAACATAACCATCTTATCATTATCTAAAAATTAATCCTCTCCCATGAATTTATATATATACTTGTTATTGTACTTAATACCAATACAATAATACTTTGCTGCAGACATCATGAACAGGAAGTCTCGGCTGGCATGGGAGCTGTATCTCAAGATGGAGACCTCGGGGGAGTCCTTCAGCTTGCTGCAGCTCATAGCAAACGACTGTTACAAGGTCAACATTGAAATATTGTTTGTGGTGTCATTTCCGTGTAGATTCTTGCTTCTGTGATATCCATTATAAAGTTTTATGGTGTGAACAAGTGAAATCATTGAAGCACCTTTTCTTTAGATGGGACAGTTCTACTATGCAGCCAAAGCCTTTGATGTTCTGGAGAGACTTGACCCTAATCCTGAATACTGGGAGGAAAAGAGAGGGGCGTGTGTGGGCGTTTTCCAGATGATCATTGCAGGACATGAGCCCAGGTAAGAGCCCCCTCCTCCTGTAAATCACCATAACGATGAAGTCTGTCTGCTTTCTATATACTAGGAAAGGGGTCACAAATAAGATGTAAAGTTTCACAATTTTGAACAGTAGTGTGCAAAATAGCACTTTGTTATTAATAGCAAATAATGGTTCACTTTTCACCTCATTAGAACCACTGTCACTAACTGTGATGTTTGGTGAATTCTCTAATTGATAGTCAGTGGTCACCAGCGACCATTGTTTGATGTGCCAGTGTCCAACAGTGCTCTTGTGTATTCTGCCAATGTTTGGGGATACATACCAATACTATATTTATCTTTATATCAGCTTATTTCAAAATCAATTGTATAGAACCTTTCTCCAGTCCCTGTCTTACAGAAATATTGGAGCCATTTATGCCCATGAAACTTCTGATTCAGTCTTTAATAGCTTTTACGATGTTAAAACAGGTTTTTTTATTTTCTTTTTTCAACAGAGACAAATTACAGGAAGTTGTTCAATTACTCAGAAACACTAGCAACCCCCAAGTTGAATACATAACTCGCACCATGAAAAAGTGGGCTCGTGACAATCAAGTCAACATTCAGTCCTAACCCGACAACTCTAATGTTTGATAGAATTTTAAATAGGCATGCTCCATCTCTCTTGTTTATTTGTTGTTTCTGCACCCATTTTATTTTTTATTTGATTGTTGTGGAATATATATTATAACTGTTCTGTGAATGCTGGTTCATTTTCCTGTTTTGTGATTTGCACACTCCAATCAAAAATAGACAACTTACACAGGAATACGTAGGAAAATGTGTGTTTAAACTGCATTTAAAGCGATATTGCTGTGAGATGTTATTTGAGTATGCTTTATAGGCTCACTGCAATAGATTAAATATGAGCTCACAATTAACCAAAAATATATCTTTTTCTTGTTCTGGACATCAGCTATCATGATGAAGATATTTTAGTTTAAAGATTAAGGACATAAGATACCAAAGAATTTTTACATCGGATTTTTATAAAAGTATTATTTTGTAAATTTATTAATTTTGCTAAAAATTCACATTTACCACAAAATTTTCTTGTGAAACCACCTTTGTTTTTGGCATTATCCACAATTCTTTACCTGAAAATTAATGGAAAACATTTCCCAAATTGAAATTCTTTAAAACATCTTTTATTTGTGCATTTCATGTATCAATGACCAATCAAGTAATAGAAAATCCCTTACAAATATAACAAAGTTCTGCTTCTGTTGATGTGTCCAAATCTAGGGTATCCTATGATCTTAGTGTGAATTCTTTTCAATTTAACATTGAAATTAGCACAGTACATTGATTGAAATTCAATTCTGCACATCAAATTTGACAACTCTTAGCTAGGCTGTAACACAGCATTTACTGGTACACGTTGTACTTCAGTGTGCACATGAATTTAAATTTCAGACATTGTATTTCAGAACTTTTGAAAATTGAAAAATTTGAAATGAGTTTACCACTAGACAATTTATAATGCACCCAGTAAAACAATATCATTGCATTACTAATTACCTGTATTCTGCGTGGGCACCACTTTTATTGTATCAAGAGTATTTACTATCAGTAGTTGTAGAAAGTTGAATTTTCCCCCCACGTGGTTATTTCCCCTTATCATTATATTGGTGGCACAGTAGCTAGCATGAATTATCGTAATGTATTTGTAGGGATACGCTGCGGGACGTAATCAACATGCTCCGAAACACCAGTAATCCACAGGTGGAGTACATCATCCGTACCATGAAGAAGTGGGCCAAGGAAAATCTTGTTCCGCTTCCCTAGTTTTGTCCTTTCTTTTAACATTGTAAACTAACACTTTGTTCAATTCAACAGCACTCTGAACATCGGCCTGTAGTTTTTTTATTCTAGGCTTAAAACCAGCATAACTAAGCAGTTGAATTATGATACTTATGCATGTAATTGATTGCATGTCTATCAGCATGTGATGTTTGCACTATGTTGAGTTAAATTCTGTTGTTGTAAGTCATAGCTTAAATTCCTTATTGGAAAATAATTTATTCAACACTTATTGTGAGGGGGGGGGGGTAATTGTGCATGCATGAGAGGTATACTTCAGTGGACTTCAATGACTACAAGAGATGGGTTTGCATAAAATTTTACAAACATTCGTAATTCATGAATTATAAAGCACAAATTTTCCGTCCATTGGTGTACATTTGTTATATTTGACTTTTATATGCTGTACAGAAAACTTTACTGAATAATTTAAGAATAAATCTATTTATGATTGATGCTTTCAATTTTCGTTACTTACAGTGTGTTTTCAATGAGTCTCTAGTAACGTAGGTTTCCTTATGCACCCAAGTGTATGTGTAAATATCAATTTTAAGACACTCGCGTAACTTATTGCCTTTGGTCTCCATCTGGTGTACTGCACTGTGCGTCATCCAGTAAACATTTTACATTCTTAACTTCTTAAAAACACGGCTACTTGTTATCATTTTTGATGTGAAGCTTCTTTAGAGAAAGAGAAATGTAAATTGTGAAATACTAGTATATGATCTTAGCTCACCCAGGACTTCATGGATGGGGCCAAAGCTGCCCCAAAAAAATTCTAAATTTTCATAATTCTTCTTCTCTACTCCCATACATACATGATTATGATGTCCATGAAGCTCTCTACTAAAATTGTGAAATTCATAGCCCCTGGTTCAGGCCCTAAGTTCAGGGCCAATATGGCAAATCATGAAAATGCATTGGATGCAAGCAAAAGTTCAATTAATTCTGAATAAATGCCTGTATCAATTGATTTCTGAGCGTTAATTATTCTGCTGAGTTGATGAATGTTATAATCGAATTGTTGTTCTCTTCAAGTGAATTTATGATATCAACAATTGAATTGATGCATGATACAATTCACCAGCAGAGAGCAGTAGTAGTAATTCAATTAGCATGCACGTCAATCCATTTAATGCGTGCAATAATTGAATTACTGCTCTCTTCAGTGGAGTTGTGAGCACAAATTCAATTAACATGCACTTTAATTTCATTATTGCTCTCTCAGATGAATTAATGATATTGTTGTTCCAAACGATGCGCACAATAATTCTTTTAAGGAGAGCAGCTAATTTAAAACATATCGGAATTGATGATATCTTTGATGAATTAAATTTTTACTCTCCTTACCTTAAAATTCCTAAGTACTTACAATCTTCATTTATGTATAACAAAGGCTCGAACGCCTTTTGTTTACATAGAGATTGCTTCACCAGAAAATATCATGTTTAATAACAAATTGAATTGATGTCGCGAATCACTTAGGCTAAATTTAAATGTGTTCAGAATGAACATTGTAATATGGAACAATTCTGCCTCTTTTAATAACCTGGAACGTGTTAACTTATTTTTAATCAGCCCCCATTATGAGGAAGTTCACCTTTTCCGTATCTGGATTATTTTCGCAGCCAGGATAACAAACATGGTCCAGTTTCGTGGCTCCTCAAATCGAAGGAAAACCCAGAACGATACCTGTTGTCTATACCTAGCTGATATTCAATGTAGGTGAACAAAAACAAGGCTCAGCTTTGTTTACATAGTGATATATATCATTTGTAACTCAACAAATGAAGTTCAAAGTTTTGCTGACCATTAGAAATACTCTAAGTGAGCAATGTAAACATTAAAAATGGAAATCTAAAATTTGAGCATTTTTAGCTCAGAACGTGTCCATGCCCCTTTTTAAAGGGATAATCAAATCATTTATACCGAGCTCCAAATTAAATTATTCCACTAGTACTATATTGATGCGAGCATTATTAGAGCAATTATCGAAATGATGATAAAATAATATTATAATTATGAACCATTAAACAATTTACATTCCATGTATATATACCTCTATTATTGGTTTTCAACATGTTCGTGGTCTTTAGATACATCAAAATATTATCAATGATAATTTTTAATTTTTTTTTATTTTCTGTATGGGGATCGATGTCTGGTGACAGGAACTTATCCAACATTGACCTATTGATCTTTCCGCCTTGAAACCTATCAAACTAATGTGGCAATTGTACAAAGCTTCCTATGCTTCTCACTGGCTCAGTAAAGTCCTAAAACTATGAGCACATTGTATTGACAAACATGTATTTCATTGAGCAGGGCTCTACTACGTTAAAAAATTTGCTGCCCATGTGATGTGATTCTGGTTTGGGTTAAGGATGATTTAGAATTTCTTCCTCCATTGCCAGACATGTCCTATGTGAAGCGAGTTAAAACCAATAATACACCACTGTTAAACGAAATTTTATGTCGTGCGCACGAGATGAATTTTTCGACTTGTTTTTTTTCTTTCTAAAAATTCTCAAGATTTGAATAGTACAATTCTTGCGTGAAGAAGCAGTGGCAATATTTGTGACTAGTTTTCAGAAATATTTTGTAATTTGGTGTCACATATGAAGCACGTTATCACCTGTGTCAGATGGGAGGGGAACAAGGGGGGGGGGTGTCTTTGAAAATGGTACTTTACGAGTGCATAGGATTTCTGCCATCGATCTGTCTTTTTGAGGGATACATCTGTAATCGTATTTTCCAGTGCACTTCATAAATGGTGTAGATGTGGACCCCTTTTCAACAAAAGTCGCACTTTTTTAGATGGCGTTATATCTCGGGGTCCCTTGCGTTTCCTACGTTTGAAAATTCATCAAAACAGTACACAACATGTAGTAATAACTTCAAAATTCATCTGCGTGGTGCCAGGCATATACCATACAATACATGCGTCCAATACAAATGTGTACCATTAGAATTGCGCATCAATTGCACTGGAGTATTGATTTCATGTGCGCAACAGCTCATTTGAAGAGAGCAATAAGTGAATTGATGGTGTCTTTAAATAGTTGAAGATATCTTCAATTATGTTATTTTGGAGCTCCATGGATTTCACGGTTCAATCTGACACATGGGGCAACGGGCTGTCTGAGGCATTACATTGACCAATGGTTAGACCCTCGAACTGCTGCTCACCATGGACCCCCAAATCAAAACCCAGAATACCATTACAATTATCAAAACCCAGAATATCATAATCATTACAAATCAAAACCCAGAATATCAGTACAAATCAAAACCCAGGATATAATTACAAGACAAACATAGACATTTTGTGTAATTTTTTATTTGTACAGATATACACGAACTCTCCAGGAATATATATTGACATTGTACAAATATAAATCTCGTGTATAAATATGAAATTAATTACATCACAATATTCATAACAATAAAAATACATATCGACAAAACATTGCAAAGTAACAACAAACAAACAAATGAAAAATCAAAAATAAAATACACAAACTACAACAACTGAAGGATTGTCACGGATAGACACTGAACGTTACAAACAACAACAAAAACAAACAAACAGGAAAGATTCACAGAAAGAAGGGGGCATGCTAGAGAGGCCACGCAGTAATCGTTGTGTTTGTTATCTTAGTAAAAGGTCAATGTCGGCTAGAGTTCGGCCAGTGACATTTAGTTTGTCCTTCTGGCAGTGGACGAAAAAAAGAACTTGGGCTACTTCGCAGTTAGACTGAGTTTCTCCAGTACATGATGTTGTGCAGTGTTGTTGCTGATGATGGATGTGAGATTACGACTGTAACATTTCACTGATCTGGAAAAAAAAAAATAGAATTCATATAATTCAGTCAAGAATGTAGCCGCAAGACTGTGGCCTTTTGGGGGAAAAAAAGGAATGTACGTTTATTTCCATTTTCCCCAGAGACCTACAGCACTGCTGCTTACGTGAACATTGATGGTAAAAAAAAAAATCAAGAACAACACAAGAAAATTGCTTAAAGCAAAAGCAATAAACTAAAGAAAACAGCTATAGATCCAATACATGGAAAAGTATTTGGTGTGCCAGTACATAATTTCTGCATTTCCTAAGTAGAGAATGCAATACATACATTCTACGAATTGTAATAAGTCACTGAGGCCAAACACACGTTCCTTGGCGGTCTCCGATGGAGAGCTACCACCTGTAAAACAGGGCGCTGTCTGAATAGTTACTAGAGAGAGAGAGACATGCAAAGTTAGTAGTTCTGCCTACAGAAATTACATGAAAAACACCGCGAAAGCGTCAGCAGAGAGGTCCACGCCCTCCAGATCAGACAAGAGACACATTAGATGGAAAACACCATCATCTGAAGTCAGAGGCTGTGATCCAGGGCATATCTCCTATGAGGAATGTGATGGATCGCAAGCCCCTGGCCTGAGAAGATGGGGACAACGCCACATCGCTTAATTTTGACAGTTATTGTATGCTGCAAGCAAAGCCGTTTGTTGCGTCTAGATATTTCACCAGTAGAAAAAAAATCTCCATTTTTGCTGTTAACTAACAATTGTATATATAATTTTGTTCGTATGTCAGGTATTTTACCACCTAGTAATGGCACCTGGGATGAGCATAGACACGTTTTGAGCTAAAAGTGTTCAAATTTTTAGATTTTCATTTTTTAAATTTTTACAATGCTCACATAAAACGAACGTCATTTGTTGATTTACAAGTGAGATACAGCACTCATAATTCTTTGTTATGTAAACAAGGCTCGTGCCATGCTTTTGTTAACATAAATTGAATATGCTAGCAAACGTTCCCTTTATGGCAGATTTTCATTTGTTCATTCTGAACACAATTTAACAGTTTCCAGTGTTTCTCGCATATCATTTTGTTTTATATTAATCATATTTTCTGTGAAGCAATCTTTATGTAAACAAAAACAAGCCACGAACCTTGTTTACATAACAAAAGATTGTGGGCGCTGTATCATGCTTATAGCTCAACAACTGACATTCAAATTTTTGCTGACCATTAGAGATAATTTGGTTAAGCATTTTAAACATTAAAAATGCAAATATGAAATCTAGCTCAAAACGTGTCCATGTTACTTTAAATAGGTAGGGACCACCATATCGTCACATATTTCAGTAATAATCATTTGAACTTGGGATGTATCTTCGGTGAATCCATATATTCATCTTTGACAGAATATTCACTTTCGGAACAAGCATATATGTAAAATTAAAAATAAGATACTGCTTGTATATGTATTCGATTAATTTTAAATTTCCCTCGGAACAGAGATGTGCAATTCATTTGATTTTTTGTTGAATAAGGTACCTATACTAATGCAATTGAATTGATGATGCGTATAATATATTGATAAAAAATACAAATATACGTGGAGATACAAGCAAGTGCAAACGATTGAGCAAAAGTAAATTTTGGAGATTCCGTAGAAAAAGGTGTTTTGTGACGCTTTCGGGTGTGGTCATAAAAAAGAGAAACTTCAAACTTCGTGTATGAGACTATATATACTGACATGCTGGATGTAAACTATTATGGCACATATACAATTTTACTGTTATGTAGTTTTATCTCGTAGGTTAGCACTCAATCTCACAAACCACTTGTGAACATTCCCTATCAGATAGTGTCCTTTGTAATATTTACACTGATGCTCATGCACACATCAACCCAGTGTTGTTTTACCTGAAGCTTCGGAATAGTTGAGGGACTGTTGTAGAATTTTGAAAGATCTAGACTGGACATTAGGGTTAGTGTACCCACGGTACATGGTCGATTCTTCCTCGACTGTGGATTGAGTGGGTTCCCTTGTAGGAAGTGTTGGGGCGTCCACGTGATCACCCTGTCCCAAATCTACTACATTCCTGAAATTATCAGACAAAAGTACATACATGTACAATATAAAATAAATCCAGATGGAGCAGAATGATAAGGGAACAACACGGAGAACGAATCATTCAAACTAAGCTTCTACATGAGAAGCATTTCGTGAATTCTATGGTCGTTATAACAATTTAGTTTACCAGTATGAACTACCATTGAGTCAAATGCTGTCTAATGTGTTTCATAGCCATTGTTAAGCCGTTTTTCACACACTGATTGACTACGGATTGCTCCGTGTACCTGATCAAGACTATGGGCTCACGGCGGGTATGACCGGTCAACAGGGGATGCTTACTCCTCCTAGGCACCTGATCCCACCTCTGGTGTGTCCAAGGGTCCGTGTTTGCCCAACTCTTGTTATTGTATTCTATTTTGGACTTACGAGATTGGTCACTGTTCGTTATCTTTGCCTTTACCATTTCGATATATTGACAACGTTTAATAGTAATTTTCATTCATATGTCGATTCGATGTCTCCCAGCGAACTAGAAATTAAAGACAACACAGGGATTTCCAGACTAGTTTCGTACTTGGGCTATTTTATTGAACATATACTAGTAGTCCAATCATTTTAGCCCAAAAAGCTGAGCGGGAAACTAACAGCTCTATTTTATGACAAACGGGACGATTTCAGCTTCTCCGTCGTCAGCTTCATGTATATGTAGCAAAATTCCATCATCACCTGTATGTAAAGGCAAAGATAACAAACAATTATCAATCTTGTAAGTCCCAAATAGAATACAAAAACAAGAGGTGGGCAAACACGGACCCCTGAGCATACCAGGGGTGGAATCAAGTGCCTTGGAGGAGTAAGCATCCCCTGTTGACCGGCCACACCCGCCATGAGCCCATAGTCTTGATCAGTTTGTATATGGTGTGTATGTCTCTCAACTTATTCGATACGCAAGCGCTTGTTCTGCGTATGACCAGTCTTTGAATCAAGACTGGCAACTTACGAACAAGTTGTTGTTGCAGGTGTTTCAATGGTAACGTTAACAGGCAGCACTTCGCAAATTCTATGATCGTTGTAACGATCTAGTTTACCAGTGTGGCGTGTCATTGAGTAAAATGCTTTCAGATGTGTTTCATAGCAATGGTTAAGCTGTTCTTTATACGCTGATTTTGACTACGGATGCCCCGTTCACGTGATCGGGACAATGGGCTCATGGTAGGTGTAACCGGTAGACGGGGGTGCTTGCTACTCTTAGGCACCTGATCCCACATCGGATGTATACAGTGGTCCGTGTTTGCCCACCTCTTGTTTTGTATTCTGTCTGGGACTTGCGAGATTGATCACTGTTTGTTATCATCGCATTTTCCAAAACTCTCGTAACATCAGAAAAATTGCCTCTATTGAATCAGAGTTCATGCTTACCTCTGAACGACAAAGTCTAGTTCATTTCCAGCCCTGATGATCTCCATTTTGGCGTCTTGATGGTTGAGGTATTGTGCTGGTGTGTTCCCTATCCGCAGTAACCCATCTCCAACGCGTAGTCCGCTTTTGTAGGCAATACTTTTAGGGCTCACCTAGAGAACAACAAGGTGTATTCAATGACGTGTTCATCAATATTAAAAATGGTCACTTGAGGGGGGTGAGGGGTAAGGATTAATGACCAACCTTCCATCGCGGGTGTTATTTGATTCATTTTCTCCTCACAAATGTTGTCACATGTGCAATAGATTACTTGCAGTGACAAACACTTTTCGATAAAAGTAATTTTACATTCGCTGTTCATTTCTTCAAACTTTCAAATCAAATAAAAATCGACACCTGACATATTATTTTATCCAGAAAGCGTTTGTTTACACGAAATTTTCATCTGGTGTTCTACATAAACACTGATAGCATACAGATGCAGAAGGCTGGGTTGTGTTGGGTTTTTGGGTGCTTTATTCCGGAGTTTCTACGCGAGTGACATTCACGTCTTGTAAGCCGACACACAGAACACGCCAGACAGCCTTCAACTTCTTACTTCACATGTTACAGCCGAGGAAAAAAAGTCGGTGCCTCGCCAGAAAAAAAACATATCGGATTCTTGACAATAAAATGAACAATTATCACTATTAAATAATGAAATAATAAATTAAAAATCAATATTTGATTAAAGTATTTTTTAAATTACTAATTCTAGAATATTTTTTAAAATTAAAATCTGTGATTTCAGCATAAAATGAAGAAGCATTCAGGTTAACGTTAAAAATATATCAGGTTAACGTTTCAAGCACTTACGAATTGCTATCTCAAGTTTAGCTAAATACTAATAAAATGTGATGTACCAGTATACCACCAGTTGTAATAATAAAAGAAAGAAGATAGACGCTCAGATTACAAAATTTTGCATCCCAGCTGCCCGTCTTCATTTGCGCCAATACAATTTTCATGTGTTCCAAATTACAGATTGCGGATTTAGCGATAATTCATTTCCAGCCAGGGGTTATAGCTACACATCATCTTCTTGTAACAATACCCCCCTCCCTCCCTGCGAGTGTGTAATGACATATAAAGCACGAGTTTACTGATATAT
The DNA here is from genome assembly GCA_903981925.1 of Ostrea lurida. Classification (NCBI taxonomy): domain Eukaryota; kingdom Metazoa; phylum Mollusca; class Bivalvia; order Ostreida; family Ostreidae; genus Ostrea; species Ostrea lurida. Next base: position 9,882 of record CAJDSM010024189.1, on the reverse strand, counting down.
TTTTATCTGAATATCCAGAACAAATTGATAAAGTGAAAACCATTCGTTACCGTAAATTCCATAAACAATTTCTATCCCAATAAAATGAGATTGCTTTTGAGTAGCTCGTGAGTGAGTCTTACAAATACAGTAAAGGGGATGGGAGGCACGGTNCCGTAAATTCCATAAACAATTTCTATCCCAAGAAAATGAGATTGCTTTTGAGTAGCTCGTTAAGTGAATCTTACAAATACAGGAAAGGGGATGGGAGGCACGGGGAAATGTGTACGTGACATCGATCATTTTATACACGTATCTTAATGGGGGGAGGGGTTGATCCGCATCTCTTGGTGCTAACTCAGATTATGAAATTGACATCATTGAGCTATATGAACATTGTCCTGGTTTATATTATAATTTTCTGGGACTAGGTAGGCCACGCCNATGTGTACGTGACATCGATCATTTTATACACTTATCTTAATGGGGGGAGGGGGGGGGTTGTTGATCCGCATCTCTTAGTGCTAACTCAGGTTATAAAATTGACATAGGCCACGCTCCATGTTTGCGATAAAGTCGGGCAATTACTGTATCATTTTGGTTTTCAATGGGGTTCTAAAAACCCTTTTAACCTTTGAGATCGTATATAATTTCATTAGCCATTCTATTAAGATATTAGCTGTAAAAAATTTGGAAGTTAACCAAATTCTGTTACCACCCTCCAACCTGTTTGATCCAGAAATGCTGGGAAGCAACTTGTTGAACATGAAACCAATTTGCGAGAGAGCTTATCAAAATACCAATATACAGATGAAGATATCTATTATCAGCGCTCAGTTCTGATCGGTATCGGGAGGAGAGAAAAATACGTATACTATACACATATGCCATGTTTATGAGGGCATTTTATGAGGTGAAGTCTGTTCCTCCTCTCCGTTAAAACCACTGTTTTCAACCAGGTCAATGTCTTCCAATGACACCGACATGCAAAGAGTTTCCACGTTAACGTGCAGGCCTGCGCACCAGGGAAATGGTGGTTACAAGGTAACATTGAATAGGGGGACTAACGTTAGAGATGATATTATAAAATCAAAGACCAATGATCAAGGACACTGTGGAGAAATGAGTAGGAGGCAACTCACTATAATATGCAGTGGACATTTGTTCGAGAGCACACTTGCGAGTACTACACGTACCGTTGATGGATAAAACAAAGGTGTCTGGAAAATTGAGCACATTCTCAGTGCGATTTTGATTTTCAAAACAAAAGCATCCAAGGTCGTTCTNAAAATTGAGCACATTCTCAGTGCGATTTTGAGCATCCAAGGTCGTTCGATCTCCTCTCCTTGAGCTAAGGATGACCGCGTTACTCGCTGCGTGTACTTACCTTCTGAATATATAGACAGGAACCTTGGTCATATCCCCCCTGCAGTCGAAATCCCCACTGTGATCCCGACTGGTTCCTCCTCAAACGAACGAGAATGGGACCGTCACTCATTTTTACACTTCCCCCGAAAACAAACACAGCAGAGCTGAGAGATGGCTTGCTTCTTGATGCGTAGGCGGGGGTTCCACGGATTTAGCCTTATCTCCCGAAACACTCGCTGAATCTGCAGCCGTGTATATATACACTCTACTCGCTGTACATGTCAGGAGGGGGAAATCAGCCTCATTTATATATATACGTGTTCAGGACAACGTTTGGCGAGTGTCAGTGGAGAAAAATGTCAAGTGTTCCCCTTGAGTCCAATTGTTCTCTGGAGTGTGACTAATGGTACTTAAGGATTGAAATCATTTATTTCGTCACGGAATAAAGAAGAGGTTGAAAGACCTTACTTCACTGAATTACTTCACTAGAACATGAATACAGTACACCCACTAGCATTGAGTTGATTTCAGCGTATTATTGCGTATTATTGAAATTTGTCATATTGTAGATCTTGGATTTACTGGGCGGGAGTAAATACAAAATTTACATATTTGTCATATTGTAAATTGTGTATTTACTCCTGACCTCTGAATAGTCATTAATTTAGTATCGGGTACATCGTGTAAAATATATCAACCCCGGCTATGGTTCAAACCCAGCCCCGGGTCTTATGATGTGTAACCAATTAACTTAAATTTTCGCTGTATGAGGACTCTTGCATATTAATTTCACATGGTCTAACTCGTGTTTCTTGAAACGATTTTCAAATAATTTCCACACATTATACTGAATCACTGGCGTCCAGGCCCGTTCCCCGCTCCGGGGGTCATCACCAGGTTCAAAGCAACATTGTGGGGTTCGGTGTGGTATCACTGCGCGGGTGATTAATTAACCAGGTATTTTTCTAAATAATACAAATATCAGAATGACAAAGTGTACATATGTTTGTGTGCAAGGGGGGGGGGGGCATAAAAAGGTCCCTAACCCCACGTTCAAACGTGAACGGAACTCCCGCAAGAACACGGGAATCAAAGAAATTCGCATATAAAGTACGTGGTCCAAACTCTTCCGGGTGACTGGGCATGAGTGGTCCTACCAAAATCACCGATAGAGAAAGGAACATTGCTTCTTTGCGTGAATATTAATCCCAGAAATGTGATAGGAGAAGACAGTTTACTGATGAATTATCTCAAACCGTACTAGTTATTTCCATCATTGCACGGGCATTAGTAGAAAGACTAGGTTACATAACATTCCAAGCTGCACATTATGGAGGAGAATATCTGATTACTAATAGTAAATACTCACCAGCATACCAAACCCGCACTTAAAGAACATCGAACCCCACAATGTTGCGGTAAACCGGGTGATTTCAAGAAAATCGAATCTATATTACGTGAGAATGCCTGCTTATCAATTTACCAAATCCTCACTTAAAGAACATCGAACCCCATAATGTTGCGGTAAACCAGGTGATTTCAAGAAAATCGAATCTATGTTACGTGAGTCAATATACCAAACCCTCACTTAAAGAACACCGAATCCCATAATGTTGCGGTAAACCGGGTGATTTCAAGAAAATCGAATCTATATTACGTGAGGATGTCTGCTTATCAATTTAGCATATTGTATCCTTCAACTTGTGATACATGGGAAGATTTAGGCCTATAAAAATCCCATATGTTTCTAGTTTTCTACACAAAGCCCCGTACCCTGTTATGGTCCCGTCCCGGCTATGGAGTGCATCTTCGCGAGCCAAGTGTCCGATTCGCTTGAGGAGATGAGAGTAAGCGAATCGGACACTTGGCTCACGAAGGAGTGTCAAATTACATAGACTCAGATAATTGAAGATAAAGATATCATCAATTCAATTATTACACTCACTACTTGAATTGATGTGTGCAAAGAAGATGTGGCCCAGACACAAAACGTACATGTTTGACCTGACCTTGAGATCAACGTTAGTGATATAGAATGGTCATGAATGTACGTGACACATCCTCTCATGGTGATATATCCTTTCATGATGAAACACCCACATGTCAACTATAATAATGAAAGAAAACTTACATCTTTGACTTTGACGTCAAAGGTCAAGGTCATATATAGGTCACGAGTGTATGCGACACATCCTCTCATTTCGATACACCCATATGCTAGATATATGCCTACCTCACAGAACAAAGAAGTTATGGCCCGGGCACAAATCAGAGCGCACAGACGAAAAGACAGACGGACAGGCAGACAGAGTACATTCATTTTTCATCTTGATGCGCTCACTAGTTTCATTGGCGAGAGCTACAGTTAAATTGATAATATGTTCACATGATTAAAGATAATTTAGGTATTGCAGTTTATATTAATTTGGCACCCCATGTCATAACACGGCCCCATACACTTATATAGTATCTGCTCGTCGCTCAACGCTGGACGACCGTTCAGCAGAAGCTGCAGACACGAGCATGTACAAAGTCATTAACAGTGTTGACTCTCGATCTCCGGTACTCCTAGCTCCCCATTGCCGAATTATCAACGAAAATCTTCAGATCTGTAGCTGATGCTTGATACTTCCCAGGTGCAAGATAAGTACATGTACTGCGCAACAAACCGAACGTTTGTTCTTATAGGTCAATCATGTAATTTATCATGAATATAAATGTACAATATACCATAACATGGTCAGTAAATGGATAAGAAACGGTTCGCTACCATAACATTTACGGGAACATCATCTCCATGACCCAGACTGGTCTGGGATGTGCCAGTATGTCGCGGAACACATGGCACAGGCACCTGAAGTGTGAATTTGTACGTGTTACCCCCCTCCCCCCCCTTTTAAAAATATGAAAAAATAGATATAGAAACGAGAAAGTATTTAAAATATGTGAAATCTCCGCCGATTACTTTCATAAGTCGATCTACATACTGTAGTCACTAGTACATAGTTTCTATTTTTTGCAAGCTTTTAAAATGACCACTTGTGAGACATGTAAAGGCAAAGACAACGAACAGTGATCAATCTGGGCAAGTACCAAACAGAATACAAAAACAAGAGTTGGGCAATCACGGACCCCTGGACACACCAGAGGTGAGATCAGATGCCTAGGAGGAGTAAGCATCCCCTGTTGACCGGTCAGACCCGCCGTGAGCCCATAGTCTTGATCTGGTAAACGGAACAATCCGCAGTCAAATCAGTGTGTGAAAATATCATATATCAGTATCTTATCAGATATATCAGTATCTCACAAGTAATTACTTACTTGCTTAGGCCTAAAGCCCCTAGTGGGTCAAAGACCATCAACCACTGCCCACCATCGTCCTCGATCCTGGGATATCCGTTCCAGCCCCCCCCCCTCGCTACATCCGGTCTGTCTGGCGTCCGCCTCCAGGTGTCCTTTGGTCTCCCTCTTTTTCTCTTTACCTGGGGATTCCAGGTTAAGGCCTGGTGGGTAATGCTTGACGGTGACTTCCTCAGGGTGTGTCCCATCCATCGCCATCGTCGTCTTCCGGTCTCTCTTTCTATGGGCACTTGGTTTGGTTTTGTCCCCAGAGATCCGTGTTACTGATGGTGTTTGGCCAGTTGATCTTCTGGATTCTTCTTAGACAGCAATTTATAAAGGTTTGAACGTTTCTGATGGCGGTCTTTGTAGTTCGCCATGTTTCTGTCCCATACAACAGGAGAAATTTTACCTTTGAATTGAAGAGGCGGATTATTTTGGTGTGTGACTTGATGAGGTTGGATCGCCAGATGTTGTTGAGGACCGTGAATGATGTTCTTGCCTTTCCGATGCGGGTCTTAATATCTGTTCCTCCCTGTTGGTTGATTACACTCCCAAGGTAGGTGAATGTTTCGACCTCTTCCAAGTTGTTGTCATCCAGTTTTATTGCCTCTGTGCTGGAGGCGTTGATCTGTATAACTCTAGTCTTGTTTGGATGGATGTGGAGGCCGACTTGGGAGGCATAGGGGGCGAGGCTTGAGGATTTCCTCTGCATTTGTTGGTGATTGTACGAGAGCAGGGCAAGGTCATCTGCAAAGTCAAGGTCGTCAAACTGTTTCCAGAATGTCCATTTGATAAATTCCTCTGTCTACCTGTCGTTTTCCTCATCAACCAGTCGATGGCGAGGAGGAATAGGAATGGTGACAGGAGGCATCCTTACCATACCCCTGTCCTTTCGTCAAAACGATGTGTCAGCTGACCTCCATGGACGACATGGCAAGCCATACCCTCATATGACTTCTGACTGATTCACGACATTTTAGCTCTACGTAGTGTCGGAGGAGTTGCCACAGGGTGTCCGGTGAAGGCTGTCGAATGCCTTGAGGAAATCCACGAAGTCGACATACAATGAAGAGTTTCCACTCAAGGCGATTGCTCAACAATAATCGGAGCCGTGGCGATCTGGTTGGTCCACCAATCATGCCCTGTCTGAAAACCTGCCTCAACCGCGTCTTTCATCCTCTCAAGTAAAATCCTTTTGAACACCTTTCCAGGCACTGACAGGAGTGAGATGCCTCTGTAGTTTTCACAATTGCTGACGTCTCATTTTTGGGCAGCTTGATGATATGCCCGTCTTTCCAATCTGGTCCCAGATCCTCTCAAAAATGGTAGCAGCATATTGGCTGTAGTCTATACATCAGCCTTGAGGGCTTCAACTGGGATTCTGTCTGGGCCAGCTGCCTTGCCATTTTTTTTTTTAATTTCCTAATGGTACGAGTGATCTCTTCTTTAGTTGGTATGTCATATTTGATCTCTAAGTCTGTCCCAGCTTTTGCAATGTTCGGAGGGTTCTCTGGTGCTGGTCTATTGAGAAGCTCCTTGAAGTGTTCTGCCCATCTTTCCAGTTGGTTTTCAGTATCTGTGATGTTCTGCCCTTGCTTGCCTTCTGGTCGTTCTGGTTTGATATACTTTCCAGCGAGTTTCTTGGTCGTGGCATAGACCTCCTTCATATTCCCATTAATTTGTAGGCTGCTTGTTCTGCTTCCTCTGCAAGGCTTTCAATGTAATCTCGTTTGCCCCTCTTCGCGCTACTCCTCACTTCCTTGTGGACTTAAGTGTACTCTGCTTGAGCTGCCGCTTTGCTTGCCGGTAGCTTCTTTCTTGAATTTTCTTGCGTGGATTTGCTGGAGGGTGTTAACACACCGGGTATCCGGATCCAACGTCCGCGGAGGGATCCAATGACCGCGGAGCAAATACCAAGGAACATCTTTTTTAAGCAGGTATAGGAATAATCTTATTTTTCATATACTTTTTACACTTTTCCCTGATGACAAATTTATTTGATGAACTTTGCGATGATTAAGCGTTAATCTAAAACAAACGCCATTAAAAGTGAAGAAAAATTAACGACAGTAGCAAACAATGAACTGAAAAATTTTCATTTAAAAACTCGAATTTATAAGTTCAAAGTACATTACCATGGTTAACAGAGGTCCAGCCTTTGTGTTGGTGTTTCTGTGGCCCAAGCATTTCCTTGCATGCTTCTGGGAAGGCATCTCTTGTTACTTGCCAAAGTTCGTGGGCATCAGTTACTTCAGTAATCAGCTCTTGCAGTACATGGAATCTATTTTTCAGGGTCAAGGTGTATCCTGCATGGGTCTGTTGGTTTTTCAGTATATATTCAGGTTGTACTTAACCCTGCCTGCTGTCAGTTCTCTTTAACTTAAGTTTTAGCTTTGCAGTCAATAGATGATGATTTGTTGAAGCATCTCCTCCTCTTTTCACTTGCACGTCCTGCAGAGACCGTCTGAATTTCCTAGAAATACAGATGTGATCAATCTGATTTTCAGTGACGTGGTCAGGTGATATCCAAGTGGCTTTGC
>CAJDSM010024186.1:0-11260 GCA_903981925.1 Ostrea lurida | reverse complement strand
CACATTAAATGCAAAATCATGGAAGTCCAGCCTAATGCTAACTGTGTAGTACGCCCATATAATAGGTTAACATCTGGGAACATACAATGTCTCTACACGATCAGAACAGACTCACCTTTAAAAAAGAGAATTGATTGCATTTTTTTCCTTTCTATTTTCCTCCCCAGATGTCGCCACGCACAGTTTGCGGCGCGTGTCCTGGGCGATATTAGGAATAACTTATTTAAACTGATACTATATTGGTTTCTTCAATAAACATTATCTTCCCATTCGTTTCTCACAGCCCGTTGTCGGTACAAGCAACCGGACTCGTGCTCCCCCCTCCACCTGCGTCCAGGCAAAGGAACATTATAAAATCAAGGAGATATGTACTCTACTCCTTGGGGGGAGCCCGAGGTTTGAGAAGAAAAACAAATTATCCCTCTTCACGACAGCATGATAAGAACAAATGATATTGTTAAATTAAATGAAAAAAAACCCAATGCTTTAAATTCATCATATAAATAATAGCTTCCGTGGAGATCACGTTGAGAGCACCAGAAAGCTTATCAATTCAGACTATTTATTCACCCCAATTATCTATATACTATATTCTTTATTTAAATATGGGGAAGTTATGTGCAGTTTCCTAGAAAGCAACCCCGTTCCCTTGATGTCTCTTGTTGGGACTTTGGGAACCTTTTGCTATTTACCTTATGGTCAGTCATACCCCAAAATTATAATTTACCGATTATTTTTCGTTTCTATTCTTAATTTGGCAATATTCCCGCACCTCAAGATCTCACCAGTTTCGTGTAATATTTCCGTACTTTTTTCCCCACATTCAAAATGTGAGACAAAAATATGCGACTCAATGATGAAAACTTATGAAAATAAAGAAATTGCAAGAAAAAAAATTCTGGAAAATGATTGGCGACCAAACTTCAGGGGAAAAAATATTAACGGAAAAGTTTTGCGTACCTAGTTCTATCTATTCAACCAGACAATGACAAAATAGATTTAATAGAACTTAGAAAAATTTCATCTGGAAAAAAATACGGAGGTTGGACTTGGACAAAATAATTTTTGCCAAAACTACCAGAATAATACTTCGAAAACATGGAAACCAGGCGGAAATCCGGGTCGTAATTCTAAACAGCATCCGGGCTCGTTCATGGAACTTTTTTTTTCTCTTGTTAACACCACGTTTTATCATTTAGCCCGCGGATTCTCCCGATACCAGCAGCCAAGAACAGTAATCCCTGCCAACCGAATGTCTCGTAAATTTTACAATACATATGAATTTGCTGGACATTAAAAGGGATCCAATATAAAGTTAAAAGCAATTCTATTTCGGGTCTTATAGATTTGGCGTACAATTTTATTTTACTTCAAAAGGTCCGGTTATTGAATCCGTTTTGATCATATCCTTTTTTTTTTTTTTCAAAAGGCGGTCTTGTTTTCTTCTAATGAATTGTCAATTACCACATTCAAAAGTTGAAGGTGCCTTTTTAAATTGGAAGATTAGCCTTGTACTTCCAGACCACACCTTTCGCGAAAAAGTCCTTCGCTGGCTTTCCAAGCTGAATTTTTTTTTGTGGACTTGAGGGGGAAACCTTTTTTTTGTAACCCCGATAATGTGTTTCAAACTTAGGTCGAGTTACAGACGTGCAGGAACGCTTTTGTTTGCAAATTTTTCATGGAAACAATGGGGATCGGGAATGTATGTGAGCCTTCTAATTGGCAGATCAAAAACTGTGAGTGATTGATTGGACCATTAATATTGGAGGACAAAATGGAAAAAATTTTTAAACCATTTCATAGTTTCTTCACGGGCCAGAACACTACTGTCAGGGCGGACTTAACAGCCCAAATTTCAGTCGCGATCTAGAATTATTCTTTTCAATGGAACTGGTAATTTCTTTGACCCAAAAAAAAAAAAAACGCAGGGAGTTTTAAGCATATATTGTCCGGAGTTCAGTTAGCCACCCTTTTGCGATTCGGGACTGTCTCCTCTCCCCAAAATTTTAAAAAAAGCAACATGAAAAAATTGAAGCAAATTTGTCCTCGCACACTCAAGGACATATCACACAAGTTTACATATTTTTCCTAGTATTAAAATCTGTTTTCCTTCGCGGGCCAAATTCTGGTTTACACAAGCCGATCCTTCCGTTCTCTCATTCATCCACCACCACAGGATACCCCCGTATCTTTTCAGACCAACCAAAATTATGCAAAAGATGCAAGCAAAGTTTCCAGTTTCCAACTAATGTAATTATTATAGAAAATCTGCGGTGAAAAAGAACACTTGCTGTAAACATTTTTCTTCGATCCTATTTACCATTCTCCCACCTTCTTTCATTATATTTCTTTTTTTCCGGGAAAAAGGTCGCCCAATGAATCCCGTCCCGCATGTTTTCCATATTTTCAAAATGTGGAAAAAACATCCCTTGGAGATCTTTTGAAGGTGGGGTAAAGGTACATGTATTGTTTTTGGCATCGAGCTTCTGGTGACTCTAACAATTTCAGAATTGAGAACCAGGAAACCACTCTTATACAAAATATACATACCCACAGGAGAAACTGTCTTCCTTGGATATGTTATTAATCACCTATGCGTATTTCCCCCCCCCCGCCCTGGTGCTTAAGGGAGATTCAATCACGTACATGTGTAATAACAATGCAGCAAAAACATCTCTTCTAAAAATTCTTGTTTCTTATGTAAATTATATTGTATTTTTAGCGATCCACCATTATTATCTGTACTTGGTTAGCCCAGTGGGAACCTTATTGATTGGAAATAAAAATATACCAAATTATTTATTCTGATAGAGGTTGGAACCTTATTTATTCAATACCCGGGAATGTGACTATCACCGAGGCCACGGCTCGGTGGAAAGTTCCACTTTTCCCCGCGGATATGATAATTACATGGGTCAGACCTATTTTCAGAAATTCAATAAAAAATTGTTTATCTAAAAATTATCTCCAATAATTCATAATAATGCAATTTACATACCAAAGAGTCACAGGACACCCAATTAAATCATCACCAAATTTTATTTAACCCACAGACCCAGCATTGCGAATATTTTCGATGGGGGCCTGCGTTCCCTACAAAATCTGTTAGCTTCATGCTCACAGAAACTCAAATACTTTTTGTAACCAGGCCGGCTCCGTCATTCTAACATTCTGTCTTAGCGCTCGGAATAAAATTATCGTTTCTTTTAAGGCTCCTGAGAAGGTTCCATTCCAAAAGGTTTTTCCTCTTCAAAGAGTTTCTGAAACGTTTCTCTAATCGCGTACTTACCGTTGGCTCTTTTATAGGATCTTTAATGCATAATTTTTCCTATACATAACCTTCCTATTCATTCATTATCATTTTTCGTCCGCACAAAATTTCGGGCCTTACATTATGTTCGTCCCCATAATTTTTAAAACGTTCGCTTCACAGCGGGCTTTGCCGAGCTTTTTTTTCTTTCCCCCCCCTTTTACTTTTCTTTTTAGTCCCACGCGCCTGGTTCAGTGTCGCTATTTTCAAGCTTCCACCCGGCGAATTTGTCATCTTATTTAATTCCACCGCCGGAACCCTTTGTCACCGTTTGGTTTACCTTTCCGAAGGGTTATATCTTATAATTTTACTTCAGCGCACTCCCGCCCATCCACTCCACGAACCACACCCCCATACACAAACCCCCACATGAGTTTTATACACATTCACAAAACGCCTGTGTTATCATCCAATCAAATTTCCTTGCGGGAAATTTTTGTCTTGGGGAGATATTTAATAAAGATTATTGTATTTATATTTTTTCAGTTGGAAATCTTCTGGACCCCAAATTCCATATTCTTATACTGAATTGTGAATCTTATGTTATATTTTGGGGGCCCGCCATTCAACGTCAAAGTGTATTATTTGTAAGTATTTACCGGTGTTTTAGTTTACTATTTCGGAAAAAAAGTCTAAAATTCTTCATGAGATTTTACCCAAACCTTTAGAGATAAACATTGGCGAAAGTAACAAAAAGTAATCAAACTAATCATCTAGCGTCCAAAAACACCACATAGAACACAACAGCGAGTGTAGGAGGCCAAACACGGGGAAAAACACTTCGACGATAAGCGAAGCAGGAAATCAGGTCGCCATGGGAGGGGGGAGGGGGATTAAGATGTTCCTCTGTGTCTCTGGACGAACACCCGCCGTTGAGGCCCTTAGTCAGAAATGTACAAGAAAAAACAGGGATACCCCTGAAGTTCCAAAATTTGTTTCCCGCTAGTGACAAACATTGACAGTTTCTCTAACATCCAGCGGTCATGAAACAACAAATCAGGTTCAAAACAATGACATTGAGTGATAAATTGTAAATCAAAACACCAATCCTTATTAGCGGATACCGTAGATTTTCTGCGGGAATGATGACTTTTAAAAACGAGGACATTTGTATCACACCCTGCCAAGCATCAACATTTTGTTAGTCGTTCTTTTCAATTTTAGCTCTAATTTGTTACGTTAATTGTTAGTGTATCATTTATTCTAATAATAAGTTTGCTTGAGCCAATGGGAACACTTCCAAGCGCAGACAAAAAAAATCTGGGCACTAGACTTACAAAATTTGGTCTACCCGTTTGGAATATCTAACCGATTAATGAAAAATGGCACCCCATTGATTCGATTTGGACTTTTCAAACAAAAGGACCATACCGAAGCGGCCACGTCGACTTTCTCTTGCGGATTAGCGCCATAAACTTATAGCAAGAAGGCCGGTCCCCGGGGGAGCCTACGCGCGCGGCCTGGCAATGGACATTCAACTTGTAGAAAAATCTACAACAAACAACTTGCCAGATTCTTATTCCAAATTTACACACTGTTCATTGGACTTTTGACAATCCTCTTTTCAGAAAAGAGGCAGGTTTATCGAAGTTTTGTGGAAAAGGTATTTTGGCGTCCACACAGCAGGGGGGAATTTCCAATGATATCAAAAAAGCACCTCTTAAACTCGACTTCACGGACTAACGAGCTCGCCTGGACATCAGAAAGAACAAAGCAGTGGAATCCCTCTATCTCTGAACTCTTACCGATGCAATAAAAATCCCCATGAAGAACTACAAATTAAACACCAGTTAGGTTACGATGGGGACCACACCTGAGATTGGAACTATCAAGTGCCTCACGGAGGGAGTTACACGAGCCTCCCGGTCGACTAATGGAACAAGGTTCATGTCCCCAACCAATCAGGCAAGTCACACACACCGGGTTCTATTTATCTTCAGTGAAACTCAGTAGTTTACTTATACGACTCATGCATAAATGCTGAACTTGCTAAAAATGGCACTTGAGTTATTCTATCAGGGGATTAATTTATCATTTCATGACCCAACACGATTTTGCAAAACAACTTGATCAACAAAAAAAAACTGTTGAACACAAAAAAAAAAAAACCCCCCCCTGGACATCAAAACTTATTCTTCCAGTGGAAGTCAACCGTCATCTTTTCCAAAAGCTTTTGCCTGGGGATTCCCTGCGCTTTAAAAAAACTGTTGGCGATATTCTTGGCATTATGTTTTAGGTGTTATGATCCTAGAAACTACTTCTTGCAAAACGACATCTATTTCGCCCACACGGCATGAATTTATTACGCAAGTTGATGCAATTAAGGGCCCAAATAGGTTCTGCATGAGATATGGACACTTTGTGGCAGCTCGCTTGAATACCTTCACGCCTTAAGGATAAGCAAATCACGGGTTTCAAAAACCGATGTCCCAGGGCCTTGTATTTTTTTCTTTATGCTTCTTCAGTTTGATTTCAAACAAAAACTTTTGGGGGGGCCTATTCTATTATTACCACAAAAAACATGGGAGGTTAAAATCACCCGAGGATTATGAAAGGGAGACCTATTGTAAAAACCTAGGGCCCAAAAAACATTCCCAAAGGGGGTTCCATTCCATTAAGCCGTTACAAGGGGTGTCTGCTAACCCAAGAGAGTTCTGATCCTGTTAGCAGAACTTGCCTCCAACAATTTCTCCTTCTGTTTGTAATCACATTGAAAAGCTTTTTTCCCCAATTCTTTTCAATATTGGAAATTTTCATTGAGATATTTTTACTGCAGTAAATTACAAGGGCATTTTTTTGTTCCTCATTTACTTCTGCTGCTTGAATACCTACCATCATCTCTCCACGATAATTACAACATCATTTAACAAGAACAACCACGAAGAGTACAACGCACAGCACAGTTCTTTAACCTCCTATTGTCTGTGCTAAAAAATATACAAAAGAGCATGATTAACATTATCTTTTGCAAATATGGGGGGCGCTATTATCGATCCGTGGGCCTTTCTTTTCGTTTCCCCCCCCCCCCGGCGGCCCGCTTCCCAATCTGTACTCCTTCTATACTTCCAACAAGTTAGGAAGGGGCCTCGCTTAACGTTCCGTCTAGCAGAGAAGGGAAACTTTTCGCCCAATAATCAATTGCTTAGTACCATAACGTGAACTTGCAAAATTCCAAAAACAACGTCTCGCAATCATAAGGCTAAACTTATATTACATCGGTAAATTTTCCCCCGGGGGGCCAGAACTTTTTTCGAATCTTTTTTTCACTGGGTTAGGCATTGTTTGGCCGTGGGGGACATTGGGGCAGATCCCCCCCAACCCTTCTTTTCAATATTTGAGATTTTGAAATTGATTTACCTGTTTCATCATTAATTTTTGTTCAAATGGTACGCTTTTTCCCCATATGACAAAACCAAGAACTGCCAAAGCTGGATTCAAAATTTTAAAAAGGAAACGGCCTTTTCATTTAAAATTTAATCTGTGTTCAAAACCACTAACTATTCATTATAATTTTCATGCTGATTTCTATCTTTCATTTTTTCTAGTAGAAAAAAAAGGGCATACCTATTTTCCAAGGCAACATTTTCTATTTCTAACGGTCTATGTACTGGCCCCCCCCTCCCCCGTAAAATTCTTATCTTTCAGTGGAACACCAATGTGTTTGCTTAAAAGAATTTCAATTAAAAATAATGGACCCATTAAGTTAGAGTTCTTACAGACAAAACACGGATAAAAATAAAACTTTGCATTGTTTTGGTTGCGTTTCAAAGTATGACTTCTTACCATTAAATTTCAACTGAAGATTTTGGGAGTTTTATTTAGTTGAATTCTAACCTTGCCTTATTATTAACCCTCGCGGGGCCCGTCAAAGATTCTAAAGGCCATGATTTCTGTTCGTTAGCATGGCGTGGATTAATCCTTTCTAGGGACCTCAAAACAGAGATTTCTGGGGGAATTTCACGAGTTTCTTTGGTACCATTTGATTTTTGATATTGGAAATAAACATGAATTACAAATTAAATTTTATTACCTACAGCTTTGGGGGGGGGGGGGGGATTTACATGAGCAAGTGACACCAAAATTGTCTCTAATGTTAGGTGCCTATTCTTTTTTACTTTAGGAAAAATTTCGGACTGCCTTTACAAATTTTCAGGGGAGATAAAGTTTCCTCAAAAGTCTGGAATCAATTAAAATTAAATAAGATAAAGCCAAGAAAGACAACTCTTGGTATTCTTGGATTATCCGTAGGATTGTTCAGTCTAGCGAATCGAGCTAGAGTTATTTCCCTTGACTATTCTTTTTACCTGTCCACACTCGGAACTTGCTAACCGCTCATGTTACTTCAAAGCAAAGCGTAGCCATGACTTGCTCAGGATCATGGCCCAAATTCCACCACCTGATTCTAGGAATATATCTGAGGATCCATTAAGTTTGGAGGAAATTTTAACAGTGTTTAATAACCCTATTAATGAGGAGCAAGCTTGGGCCGTTTGCCACCAGTGTGCAAATTATTTTTTATTGGAAACAGCCCGGCGCACTTTTCGTGATTTATACACACATGGAAGAAGATCAGTAAGAATCAAGAAAGATGGAGATGTCGTCATTGACGCCTCGGAGCAGGTCCAGGGCAAGGGACAGCAAGGTCAGTTTATTTTATATGCCTAAAAAATAAGACCCTCCCCCTTTTCCCACAACATTTTTTCGTTGTTTTTCAACTTTCAATCTCTTTAATCAATATTTACTAAATGATTGATTTTTAAATAATATTCAATATTTGATATAAGTCCTATATAAGAAGTTTCTATAGTTTATACACACAATTTCAAAACTCAAATATCATATATATGGGCCTGATTATTTGATTTAGACGGTAGAATTTGTCACGATGCAGTTTTAACGTTATGACTTGATGTTAATTGTCAAGAATGATGTATAATGCCACGATTATTGCTATAATTGCTACAAAGGTGCCAAAGTTTCCTGAAGGTTTTTACATAATTGTAGTTAAAAATGCAGAAATTACTACATGTCATTAATAATTATTGTAATTATCTAGTTTACTGGTCAATTATTTGTATGTTCTTTGAATTATATATTTTTGAAAGTCATTCTGCTGTTCATTTTTAAAAGTATTAATACAACAATCCTTTTTAAAATTGATTTGATTGGAAAAGTTCCAATTTACATGCACTTGAAATTGATTTAAGATATTAGCATTGAGGAATAGCATTCTTTTGTTGTGTCATTTAGTGAATAAGTTCCACTTGTTCTCTGGTATTTATATATTCTCTGCCTTTCTTTCTGCTGCATAAACATGATAAAGACTAAAGTAGGGTGAATCATTCAGTAGTTGTGTACTGTCAGCTTACTGCATATCATAGACCGTTGTAGGTGGTGGTAAAGGCGTCTTATGATCACTGTCAAGAGTAATGTCGTTTCACACTTGTAACACGTGTCTTAAAACTTCCTATCTGAGTATTGAAATTGTCTCTAAAAGTCGTTAAGATAAATATCTTAATTGCTAAAATTTTGACTCTTGATTGTTATAATTTGTGTGTTTTCATAACTTGGCCTTCGTTATTGGTGTGCTAATATTAGCACATATTGAGAGACGTATTATTATAAGCAGCTTATCGTTTCTATCCTTCAGAACAAAAGCTGTACATCTGCACAATGGCTGTTGTTTGTTTAACTCAGGGTTTTGCAATAGTGAATGAGAAGAAATGCGTTTGAAGTTTTGTGAAGATTTTTGGGTATAAATGAGTGCATTGCCTTTTTGGTTATGGGAGAAATTACTCTCGACACAAACTGTTTTACACGGATGTGTGAGCAAATGCCTCAGTGAATCTGTTTAACGATTAGGATATTGAATATATGCACAGACTTGCATTTTTTAAAATCAATAATATGGTAGCTGATACAATTAGGACATTTAAAACATTATCAATGATCAAGTTTAGGGGACCCGATTACATTGATAATTCAGAAGAATCTAGGTTTATGCAATATTTACTTGAGTATTAGGTTCACCCCACCCAGTCCCCAGGTTGCCTTTCTGAGGTATGGGGTATTAGAGACCAGTGTTGTAACACCCAGGGTCATTGTGGATTACATCTTCTATATTGTCCATTTGTACCTTATTGAACAGAGGAACTCAGGGGATGATCAATGGCGTAAATAGTCACAGAAATATTTACCTATATGGTGAAGAATTTAAAGTTCTTCCCTCAGTATTGTTAAAACTTGTCATCTTTAGAAATTCCCAATGATTCATTTCTAGTGGGCTTAGAGCAGTTGTGTGTGTTGGCAGGCAGAAGTAATTAATGCAGGTAGATTCTTTTGTGGTGGAACGAGTCAAGCATTGATAATGTAACGGGTACGTCCCCCGCTGCAATAAGCGATTTTGGATTCCCCGACATGCTTTGGGTGGGTAGATAGGAATGCTGAGGACTGATTTCTTATCTTCCGGGCTTATCTGTAAAAATGGCTGATCAGATATAACAACAACAACAAAAAGTGATTGTCAGACTTAGGTCTGAGCTGATTAAGCTTGTTTCACATCATACTATCTAATTGACATTTATGGTAATTATTATCCACTTTGATGATAATTGACAGATTATTGTGGAATTGATCTGACCTTCAACATTCAAAATTTCATTGCCCTCATAATGGCATGTGCAAGCTGTCTAAATTGTTTACAATTGTAATACTTTCTCCTGTGTTCACATAAATTCAATGCTTCATAGATGTTAAAATTAGATTTACTGTGAGAAATGTGATCATCATTATGGTACTTGAATGGCCCTAGCTGCTATTAGAATTTCTTAGAATTGTCATGATGGAATGTAGATTTTCATACACTTCAGTATTACCAATTAAGGATCCCCTCCCATGTAGAGACCAAAGGAAAGCAAATAATTATACAGTCAACAACTGCTTTGATGCATAATTTCTCTAATTGATCAGTTTTATTAGTAATTCCAGAAGTGCATATTTGTTTACACTAAGCAAAACTTTTAAATTAGGTGTTTACATCGATTGTTAGTGGTGAACAAATGAGATACATACATGTCACAATTGAGCTTCTGCCTTGTAGTAAGAATTATAAATGAGTTAAAGTAGTCCCCAGGTGTTTACAGTACAGTGTGGGTTTGTGGCCCCTGTACTCTATAAATATATCAAACCATGTAATAAATCCTTATGTTACCAAATCAGTAACTGTTCGATATGACAGTAACATAGAAGTTTAGCAGGGATTGGTGGGGGGGTATTACTGTGCGATGACAGTAACATAGAAACAGTCTGGTGCCAGCTTGGCCAGAAAAGCTGAAATTTTAATTGAAGCTTCGCTGATATAGTGGAAATTTCAGTTTGTTTCAAATCAATGACCCACCGGGGTAGATTGGTGCCCCAACTAGGTGCTGGGGGTGGGGTGTTCAGTTTCTTTAAGGTATGCCCCTTCTGTTGAATCACACCTTAATCTGGAAGGAAAAAAAATTAGAAACCGGTTTTAATGTTGAAAATTTTTGCCATGCAGTTAAGATGTAATTAAACTACATGTAAATATATGGCTGACTTTTGATTAATTGTTATACACATTAAATTGCAAGAAGCAGACCATTCACATAGTAGCATTATAGAGTAAATAGATGATGGTCATAATATTACATGTTCTAGATGGAAACATCAATAATTGATACAGTATGTTTGTAACTGATCCTGTTAGGGTATTCGATGTGCAAGTTTTATGATCATATATTTTGGTGTAATATTTATAATATTTGAAATGGTTTTAAAAAATCTTATTTGTTTGGTGTAATTTCACTTGTTCTAAAAAAAATAAAACTAAATAAATAAAATGACATTGATTTCCTCAATAAAAGTGCTCGACAGCCATTTTATGGGATGTCCATGTTCGATAGGACGCTGTGGATTGTGTACATACCT
>CAJDSM010024179.1:42659-64364 GCA_903981925.1 Ostrea lurida | reverse complement strand
AGCTATGAAGTTTTACAATCAAATTGATCGATACAAGCTATTTCATACACTATTTAAATCGCCATCTTGTGACGTTGTGTTATGAATAGTACAAGCTTTAGTGTAGTGGGCTACCTTAATTAAAACGCCCTCACTACCACAGCTGTACGCACTATACATAGGTCAAAATCTCCGACACATCATCTAGACCCGAAAACGTCTACAAGAGTGAAAAAATTTCGAACTGGACGTAAATACCATTATACAAATAATCAAAGTAGTTTGTTGTATATAAAAAAAACCCAATGTAAATACTTAAATAATCATGTAAAGGCAGAAATAACGAACCGTGATCTATCTCGCAAGTTCTGAACAGAATACAAACCAAGAGTTGGGCAGAGGTGGGATTAGGTACCTAGAAAGATTATATTATATAGATATTATATAGGAGGATAAATATTTCATCCAATTAAAATGGTTTTCCTGTGTTTTCAGATGTGGCAACTCCCATGTGTTTACCGTATGCAAAAATGAAACACATATTATCAGCGGAAGTGACGTGCTAAGCAGTGTGGGAATTGAACTTCCTGTATATTGTTGTGTTGGAACCTTGGTTGCGTTGATTATTTTGTTACGAATTCTTGGGTATTATGCCATTAAATATAAGTTGTAAATCAATGACTTGCTTGGTATTATGACATTAAATATAAATTGTAAATCAATAACTTGCTTGGTATTCTTTGGGAATAGAGGTGCAGAATCAAAATCCAAAACTTCTTATGTTAGTTTAACGAGGAGTGGATAATTTTCAAAACCTATTTTCGCTGCGTCAGGACATTACCATGACAACAAGCCACTATAGTGCTCTCAGACTCAGTATGACTTGGTTGAAACAAGACTCAGAGAACATTTAGTAATAGGAGATGCACTCTCAACTCAATATATGAACAGATATAGGCGAGAAAGTGAGAGTGTGTACATGTATTACATATGCCTACATGGAAATTGCAAAGAAGTTCTTATTTCGACGTCCCCATCCATTTTAATTTCTTATTTCTTAAAGAGTTTTGTCATGACAATGGTCGTTAAACAGTCATAGTTTAATATTTAACGTATTGTGTACTCTATTTTGCCTTTGTGTAGATCTGAGCTTCTTTCCGGCATGTGTTATGATATATATAACGAGCAGCTTAAGCAACTTTTCTCGGATGACGTCATTACCTGTGACGGTATGTAACTTGTCCGCTTGATGGCGCGATTTATTGGAATCGTGTATACGATAAGCATGATGACTTTGACTTTGCAATCGTCAACTTTCCTTTTCTATGTAGTAATACACTACTATCACCTGATTATGGTGAGTACATCTCCCAGCTTATTCGATACGCAAGAGCTTTCTATACTTAGGAGGACTTTTTAAAGCGAAGCCAGCTACTAATAAAAAAGTTGATGTTGCAGGGTTATAACGAATCTCATTTAAAGTCATCATTTCGCAAATTATAACCTTGTTTGCGATTACAAATTATCACCAAGTGACGTAATCATACGTGAATGAAGTAAGTAGCCATTAAAGGAGAAGAGTTTTGCATTAAGGAAATACTCCAGGACTACATTTCAAAAGGACGATTTTTTAAAGGTACAATAAATATATGGAACTCAGTATGATTCACCTCTATCCATGTTTAATACTCAAACGAAGTCTTTGATCGATTACACGATCAGCGATCCTGTTCTGCAGGTTTCGGCTTTACAAAACGTACTAGATTTACCGCGCTTTGGTAGCTGAAAACTCTAGTTTTATACCTTCGTAATAAAATGCCGATCATTCAAAGTAGCGCCGGTTTTATGTTCCATCAGATACAGACATGACTTTTCAAGTGAGACGTAGTAATTTCCATTTTGAAGAGAGAGAGGGGGGGGGGGGCAAACCTCTAAATAATTAATGCGAGAAGCAAAAAACAAAAAAGGTAATGGTACATTAAATGTGGGGGGGGGCAATTTCTAAAATAATGCGACAAGAAAATAAAAAAGGTAACAGAACACTGAATGGGGGGGGGGGTAACTTCTAAAAATCACTATATGTGGGGGTGGTGGTTCTAATTTATGTGTCATGATGCAGATTTAAGAAAAAAATACTTGACAAAGGGGGTGTGTGTGCAAAAACATACTTTTGACTTTCAATCCCCCCCTCGGCTCCAACACCCATGGTTTCCAATACGGCCAGCATGTTCAGTGAAAATTACCAAAGTTCAAGGACAGACACTGCGCAAGATCTCGGCTTACAAAACGCAAATCCCGTCTTTTCACACGTTCGGTTATATGTAGCATTTTCCACACAACTTTTCCAGGATTGTTTGATTGACGAAGAATATATTGATTACTAAGGAGTTGTCAACGATTGATCATATATCTCCATATATCCCATTCGTTGTACTTTGCTTTAAGATTCAACAGTTTGTTATATTCTGATTATACCTTTCAATTAGGGGGTGTGGGTCTTCCTATATCTTGGTATACACACTAGTTTAACAGTTCAAATATATCAATGGGATGCAATTTTCATCAATCTGTTGTATCAAAGGGTAGAAAATTTGACATGTCACTATATATCAATGAATGGTAAATTTATCCACTGAAGATTTGAAATCATGGAAAAAAAACTGCACTTGATCTACCACTGAAAACAAAGGAATTAAGATTATATTACAAGCCAGGTATTACAATAGCAATATGCACATGGATAGCAACTACCGGTATACAATTGTGTGATGAAATGTAAATTTTATTCAATTTTGTTACGAAATATACGAAATATATGAATGGGTATGGGTTTCAAAATCTTGATTATATTAATGGGGTGTTTTGGAGATCCAAGTCTTACATATGTACCCCCAAAGTATAGGTTGAGACTCCTCTCCCCTGGGTTCAATGTAGATCACATTATTGGACACTCAGCAGCGGGTTAATTTCCTAGTATTTACATATTTAAATTCTGTTTCTTTCTTTGTTAGCAATCTTTTTTACTGCCAGTCAAAGAATAAAATGGAATCGAATTGTCCAATATTAAAATACCAAGCATGAAGAAATATAGGTAGTTTCGAGACATTAGAACATTAAGTTGATTAGCAAGCAAAGGTAATATAGGTCAACAATCATAGGTGGAAGATGGAGAATCTGATTTGAAAAAATCGCGTCCTTCAAGAATCCAAATGTAAAACCAATCAAATCAGTATTATGATTGGTTGTATATTGTTCAACGTCCAACCCGAGAACATTTCACTCATATGGAAACGTCACCATTGCCGATGAAGGACGACACATTTTAGGCCTTTGCTCGGCGCTTACAACCTATGAGCAGGGGGGGATCTTGTTTTTACCATCTCATGTGAAGGGTCGTCCAATTTAGTGGCCTTTTACAACAAGACCTGGATCCCAATTGGCCAATATTATGATATGTTCAGAAAGTTTAAAACATCAGTAGGCAAATAAAGACATTTATCTTAGACATTTATAACTTAGAGAAAAGGATGTGAGAAAGGATTTTAGAAGCGACT
The DNA here is from genome assembly GCA_903981925.1 of Ostrea lurida. Taxonomy (NCBI): domain Eukaryota; kingdom Metazoa; phylum Mollusca; class Bivalvia; order Ostreida; family Ostreidae; genus Ostrea; species Ostrea lurida. The sequence continues at coordinate 60,831 of CAJDSM010024179.1, read as the reverse complement.
CACATTTTTTTTGAAATAGGCATTTTATTCAGCATGTTAAGGCAAGACTCAACAAACAATCTTATAGTCCCAAATAAGATACAAAAACCAAGAGGTGGGCAAACTCGGACCCCTGGACACACCAAATGTGGGATCAGGTGCCCTAGAGAATAAAGCATCCCCTGTTGACCGGCACACCCGCCGTAAGCCCATTGTTTTGATCAGGAAACGGAGTAATCCGTAGTCAAATCAGTGTATGCAAAATAGCTGAACAATTGTTATGAAACACATCAGACAACATTTCACCCACTGGCAGGCCATACTGGCAGACTAAATTCGCGTAACGACCATATAATTTGCGAAGTGCTGCCTTAAACGTGACTGTTGAAAACCATGCACACAACAACTTGTTTATCCCAGTAAGTAGTCTGCCTCGACTCAAAAACTGACCATACGCAGAACAGGCTCATGCATATCGAAGTTAAGAGACATATATACCATATGCTGGTGATGATGGAATATTGCTTCAAAAATCGGAAAGTTGACGATGGAGAAGCTGTAATCGTACCGTTTGTCATAAAGTTGTGTTGTTAGTTTGCTGTTAATGTCTATGTTCAATAGAAATTAATATCCAAGTACAAAACAGATTCGGAAGTCTATAATTTTTTTTTACCAAAGTTATGTAAAGCATTGTAAATGATCAAGTTGCAGCAATTTACAACTCTTTCCTGGTTGATCTCGTTTTGACTATGCGGACTTTCAAAAAGCAGTTCAAGGTGACACACAAGTTGAGAGATAACACCCCAAGATCAAAAGCTATATACTCTTTGTAGCACGCTGGATTCTTTATCCCTCTCCTAACACCATATCGAGTATTTCGTTGATTTTAAAAGATATCTGCAACCCCGGTCATTTGTTTTAAATTTGGAGGGTTACAGTTTAAAAAATCGATCCTGAAAATTTTATTGCGATCGTACATGTACTATTGGAGATATTTGGGGTAATCACAATTTCACACCTGAACGACTTTTAAACCGGGCTGTTTTGGTGCGATTAATGTCGTGACGTCACGAGGTCAACATCGCCAGCGCTGCTGCCGAAATGCCCTGGTACATGTATACCATTTGATGAGGGATGCTGTACTGTCTGTAGTACAAGACAACTAGCAGATGAAATGATTTTTTTCAGACATAAGTAAATAAAGCCAATAACCATTGAAGAACAGCTTTGCATTTAAGGTACACTAAATATATGAAACTCAGTATGATTCACCTCGAGATGTTTAATACTAAAACGAAATCTTTGGTCGATTACACGATCAGCAAGCGTGTTCCGGTCTCGGCTTTATAAAACGTACTAGATTTACCGTGTTTTGGTAGCTGACAACTCCCAGGAAAAAATTCTACGATTCTTGTTTGGTAAGGTCATAAACAGTTATCACGAAAAGTTTTATGCCATTCCATGTACTATTAACAGAGAAATCCTGAAAAAATCACTATCCGGGACTTTCGGCATTCGGTCATACTATATTTACCGCTAACCGTGGTACGGTAGTTCTAACCTCGGATTACGTAGATTTACGGAGATAGCCGAGTGTCTGGTTGCACGAAACTAGTCTCCTCTTACGACAGTCATGTTGTTATGATACAAATCAATATTCTCATGTAAACACCTAAAATAGTTTCATAAAATTAGTAGTTTTCTCTCTTTATGTAGGACAAACGTGCATAAATGGAATCATAAATATTTATAGGACCTTACCCGCGTGGGGGAATTTTATAGACCGTGAAATCCCTGAGCTTTAGAAGTGTTGGATTAATTAACCTATACAAAAAAAAAAATAAGTACACTGGGGTCCTTTTCAAGGCTGGTGGTTTTTTTTTTTCAATGCATGACGTACCTCCCTTCGATTGATATCACCCAAGTAACACAAAGCCCTTTTCTACAGACTCAGAAGATATATAGGCGAAGATGAAAGTAATGTGATACAGAGTTGTTATAATAAAACCACGTGGGCTATTGTTATGACCCGTGTGGAATAACTTAAAGGGCAGACTACGGGTGTCCAGACACGTGAAACCTTTACCAATTGGACACTTTAAAAATCAGCTGTGGAAGTTACGGTGCTTTGGTTTTTTTTCAGTTGACGGCAAAGCAGATCATTGAAAGTTTTGTGAGTTAATCAAAACGGTCTATTGGGGTCGAGAAACAGAGAGGCTATCGTTCTGGTGTTTCACTCTATGTAGTGTAAGTATCATTTAAAATTTTGTATTGACTTTAAAGCTGACTTGAATTCATCAATATAGCAGAATTCTTTATGTTCGCCATATTTCTCGGCTTCTCTGCTTATTCGCCATATTAAATGGATAATTTATTGCTATATATGTATCGGGGTATGCATAGGATATAATAAAGCGGACGCGAAGTCTAAAATGCCTGCACAATTTACATCTTATCCGCCATATTTCTTTTCAGACAGCATAATTTACGCCGCCCTTATATATCCCGAAGGTGATTGACACCTGTTAATTTTCTAGCTGGGTTCGACCAGTGCACATTTCCGATAGTAATATGTAGAGGATGCTTACTCCTCCATGACGCCCGATCCTGCCATTACTTAATTTTGTCGGAGGTCCGTGATGCCTGTAATCGACTTTGTATATATGTTGTTGTTTTTTTTGGGGTGGGGGTATGATTACGTTTAATACATTGTTAACTTCACCAATTTATATAGGGACTGAGAAACAAATGAAATCACGTTGTAAAACATCATGTAATGCCCAAAATTACATCACATATAGTATATCAGTAAAATGTTAGTGAAAGTTTAGATGAATTTGCGAAAAAATTTTTGGTTTCTATTTCTTTCTCTCTTTTTTTGCATATTAAATGTAAGTATTTGCCATTATCATGTCAAGGACATGTAGAGAAGACAAACCGCAGCGAAATTATTTTACCAAATTACATACTAATAGAATGGAATACGCAAAGAACATAAAATAACTTTTAATCCCAATCAATTCTGGCAAAATACTGGTGCATATGTAGGGCATAAAAAATTGTGTTTCAGATTACATCTTGAAAATAATTTAGGGTCGGGGGTCGAAAAATACATTTTTTTGGTTTTATTTTTTATTCAGTAAATATTTGCCTTGCATCACCAGGAACATTTGTGTTTACTGACATATAACATCGGGTGTTTAGTAGTGGATTAAATATAAATTAAACCACAAAATGACATTCTGACAACTGATTTTACCCAATTTAATACACGAGTCTATCTTCGGAGAGTATGATGGACGCCATTTTGAAAATATTTGAATATCGAGCCCAAACTTATTAGAGATTAAAAAACGAAGTGTACGAGGATGAAGGATTGGAATTGATTAAAGAATTTAAGGTCGCTATAAAATTTTAGGGTCGGTCAGGTAATCGGAAACACAAATATTTTTTGCTCAATGCAAATGACGTTCTCGCCAGGAAAACGCATCCNCAAATATGTTAGACTTTAATTCTGATAAATCTACGAGAAAAAAATATAAACTCCATTTGCATCGCGACAGAACACGCTATCATTATATTATAAAAACTGTGACACACTTGACCCGTGTCAATCAGTGTGTTCATNCAAATATGTTAGACTTTAATTCTGATAAATCCACGAGAAAAAAAAATATAAACTCCATTTACATCTCGACAGAACACGCTAACATTATATTATAGAAACTGTGACACACTTCACCCGTGTCAATCAGTGTGTTCAGTCAGGGGAGATGCGCAGAATCGAGGTTTGTTTTGACTGGTCAGGGATTAAGCAGTTTTTGAAAATCAGGATTTTGATCATACATGTGGTTGGTCATCTGTTCTGATATTATAACAATGCGGACACAATTCAAAATTTATGTATGATTACATACAATAATGATTGAAAATACACATCCGGGTAAAAATACACTGTATAAACGAAAAATAAAATGCACCTTTCACTATTCTTTGTCTCTTTGGGAATTACAAAATTATCTACAATCATCATGCATGCGCATTTATGTATTCATTTAACCACACACACATACACAGAGAGAGAGAGAGAGAGAGAGAAAGAGAGAGAGAGAGAGAGAGATTTAAACAATATGGATTTTTTCAGCAAAGTTCATGTTTTGTCCTAGCAAATCCGCCATGTTCTGTACANTGGATTTTTTCAGCAAAGTTCATGTTTTGTCTTAGCATATCCGTCATGTTATGTACTTTTAGCATGAAGACAAAATCCCATGACGCTGTTCTAACCTTCACTGATATCTCTCTGACTTTGAAAGACAAAACCATTCTTACAAATATCAATGGAAAAGCCAGAAGCGGACAAATGCTAGCCATCATGGGACCAACAGGTACAAGGTTTTATTACTGATCAGNCCATCATGGGACCAACAGGTGAAGTAAAATCCTTGTACACGGTTTTATTACTGATCAACAAAGCAAAATAGGATGCCAATCGTGTTGTTTTAAGTATGCATATTCAAGTATCAGGTCCGTATTCAATATTTGATAAAACTATTTTTGAGATGTAATCATCATTAAGTATTTCATATATATCTGATATTTTTTTAGGATCAGGAAAACTCTCTTTTTGAATATTTTGGGGAAATATTCCATGACGTCAGGAACGATAACTCTGAACGGAAAATCTTTCACAAAGTTGCAGCGGCGAAACTGGCGTATGTTCTGCAGAGTGATATATTTTCTTTCGAGGCTTACGCTGAGAGAAAATTATACGTAAGGATGCGCATTCAGCTCTGTAATTACGGTTTCAGCTCTTTCGGGCCATCACAATAAAAATGAAGGGCTTGGATTCGATATCAATCTTGGAGAATATTTCTGCATACCAAAATTAGGATAAATCATATTTCACAAAAGAAGAGTATCTGAACAAGAGAATGGCTAAAAATATCAGAACGATCAGTTAGGTAATAATATGAAAACAGCTATATTTGTTTCTTGCAGTTCACTGCCATGATTCGACTTCCAGATCACGTGTCAAAGGCGGATAAAATGGCGCGAATTGATGAAATTGTGGATGCGCTTCATCTCAGAAAATGCTTGGACACGAGTAAGGAACCAACATTTATTTAATTTGAAAGTCTAAAAATATAACAAGCTTACATTACACCCAGCCCAATGCTACGTCCCAATCTTTTATCTATCATTGATAATCATTTTCATTCTGATGTCGATTCGAAATATCCGAGCGATCTCGAAGACACCTCAGAGTCTTCCACATCTTCTTACTTTATTGAACATAGACGATAAGGGCACAATGAATACACTAAATAGTTGTTAGTTTGCCGTTATTGCCTCTGTTCATTACAATATCTAAACGATGCAGATATGGAAGACTCTGTCGTGCCTTTTATTTCTAGTTCACTGGGATATATGGAATCGACATATGAAGAAAAATCATTATACATAGCCTTCTTGCCTGGAAAGGAAAGGTGAAAGAAGTATAACAAGTTGTTGTTGCCAGAGTTTCAACAGTCGTTTTTTAAAAAAAGCAGCATTTCGCAAATTGCGTCCACGGTCTTTTTAACGATCAATTTTGCCAGTATTCGTAAATTACTCTCTGACGTGTTTCATATCAATTGCTATGGCTGATGATCAATCTCATAAGTCCCAAATAGAATACAAAAACAAGAGTTGGGCAAACACGCACCCCTGGACACACCAAGAGGTCGGATAAGGTGTCTAGGAAGAGTAAGCATCCACCTCTTGAGCGGTCACATCCGCCGTCAGCCTAGTCTTGTTCAGGTAAACGAAGCAATCCGTAGTCAAATAAGTGTGTGTAAAACAGCTTAACAATGACTATGAAATACATCTGACAGCCTTTGACTCAATGGTAGGTCAAACTGGTAAACTAAATTGTTATAACGACCATAGAATTTACGAAATGCTGCCTTTAAACGTGACTGTTGAAACCCCTGCAACTTGTTTGTAAGTAACCTGCCTCGATTCAAAAACTGATCACACGCAGAACAAGCTCTTGCGTATCGAATAAGTTGAGAGACATACACACCATATGCAGGTAATAATGGACTATTGAATATGGGTATTTCCGTCATGGGAGAATACGTTTGATAAATAATAGACAGTGAATCAGCTTTAGTTTTCCCGTATAGCATGACCCAATGATTTAAATATTAGTAATTCGAAGTCGATCGCCCTTTGTTTCTATTTAAAATATTTGTAAGTTCATTTTGAATATTTCCATATTTTATCTGCTTTTACTGACTCTTTAGTAGCAAAATCTTTATGCAGCGATGTAAAGATTAGACGACACAACATCTGTATTGCATACAAGAAAGTCAGTAAATCTTTCGTTTATCCCAATATAATTTGCCAAGAGAGTTATAGTTTTGAAAACAACATTTACGATCTAGACATCGCTAATCGGCTTCTCAAAAAGGAGTGCAATTTTTTTGGTTTTTTAAATCCTTTTTTTTGTAGTTTAAGTATATTTAATCACGCCTACTCTTACCATTGACCTGATTATTCTCCACGAGAGCCCTAACCTAGCCTTACCAACTTCTCTGCGCCCCCAGTACAATTGCAATACGGCCATATTCTTCATATTACGGAATATGCTGGTCTGTACGCTTTGATTATTAGAATCTATATTTCTTCATTCGGCAAGCCTCATATACAAATACGTAGATGATATTGCTTAGATCTTACTTTGCTAAACTCGGCATGTTCGATTAGGAGCGCCACACTTTTATGCTTTGGAGAACCGATGGCAGGACTACTGTTGAAGCTATCATTGTTTCTCCTCTAAGCCCTGTAACCATAGAACAGGAAGCTGCTCTACTTGAAAAACTGAATCGAATGAAATCTTGATATTACCCCCCGCAAACAGTTTGGTATATGGAACAATCTGTCCTCTGTCTCTTCTATCCGTCGGTCCGTCTGCGTCGCAGATCTTGGTGTCGGCCATATTTTGTTCTTTATGATAAATACATCATTGGCCTATGGGTGATCATATGAGACGTGCTTCGTATATTGATCTCTGTATGACCTTGACCTTTCACCTTAAGATCAAACTATCATTTATTAACATGTCGTTCCGGGCCAACTTCCATTCTGTTCTTTGCCATAGGCATCCTGTCTTCACAGGATGACATTCATGCAGACAATTGTGTCATTTTTATGTTTGTTTGTCTGTCTTCGTCTGCGTGTAGTGAATTCGTGTCTAGGCCATAAACTTCTTTGTTCTTTGATGTATGCAATATCTCGCATATGGGTGTCAGATATGAGGAGTATGCATTACTAATCATGACCTCACCTGTGCTTTGACCATACCTGGTTTTTGACTCAATCAAGTAAAGTTTTCTACATGTATATTTGGCATATAGTGATCTCATGAAAGTTATTTAATGCATACCTCTGTATACTTTGACTTATTCAAGTTCAACAGTAGTTGTGGCGGGCATTATCTTTCTGTTCAGCTCAATGACTCAGTGCGCGAAAATTGGTGCGGGGTCCTTTGTGAGTTTTACTCACATATTTTAGTTTTTTTTACTGCTACATTTTCCAAGGTAATCACCTTGGGAACAGAGATCATTTGTATAGACACAGCAAAAAAAATGAGATTAAATAAATGAGACTGATGAATTAAACAAAGGAGAGAGGTACATATTGGTGCTTTCTAAAGTATTGATGTCTGTTTGTGTATCGTAGCACACTTACTAATATCAATATTTCATACATTTTACGAATTACGTACAATGCTGTCTGACGTCTATTCTAGCAGATTGTTAAGCCGTTTTTCACACACTGATTACTACCGATTGTTCCGATTTACCTGATCAAGATAGGGGCTCACGGTGGAGGACAGCTGGCAACAGAGGATGCATTACTCCGTCCTAGCAACTGATCCCACTCTGGTGTCTGTAGGGTCGTATGCCCACTCTTTTTGTATTTTGGACTACAGAGAATTGATCCCACTGGTCTATCCTGCTCATTCTGAAAAAAATAACATTTGTGGATTTAATTAACATGAAGGAAGACAGAGGTCAGGAATAACGGGAAGACCCGGAGGCCCGGCCGCTTGATCCGTCTAGCATCCAGCCACAGTGTTGTTGCGCAAGCTCAGGTTTGACCGTAGGACGTGAGTATATGCGCCCTCCTCTGGTTGCATCGCTGTCACACCACGTGAGCCCCTAGTCTTAGATCAGAAGTTAAACGGAACAATCGCTATGGTAGTCAATCAGGTGTGAAAAACGGGCTTAACAATTCTATGAAAAGACAGTCACTGGAAGAACAGCATTTTCGTACGTAATTGTACGTAAAAGTATAATATGCTATATTATCAGTAATAGTGTGCATACAACATACACAAAAGCAATCCAAATATTAGAATAGCACAATATGTGACCTCTCTTCCTGCTTTGATGTTTAATTTGCATACAGTGCCTCATTTTTTAATTTCATTTTCGCTGTGTCTGGATAATAACATTGAACACTCTTGTCACCAGGTTGAAACTCTACCTAGTGGAAAATTCGGGCCTAGACCAGTTAGAAAACCAACTAGAAAATACTTGAGTAAATCTCACAAATGGGTATACCCCCGCACACATATCTTTACGCTCCACCTTGAGTCCACTGAAGCTTTGAACAAAGTGCAGAGAGAAGATAAATGCCCGGCCACAAACCTTATGTATTGACCTTGAGATCAAGGTCAAGGTATACAGAGTTGTCATGAATGTAAATGATTGTACATCCGTTCATGATTGAACTACACTAAATTATGCCAAATATTAATCCATGTTCAGAAAACTGTCTACCTGACCCTTGAGGTCAAAAAAGCAAAAGGTCACATGGGAAAGGGCACATGATAGGGTCGATGACTGTTGTAATACACCTCTCATATTGACACACCCATTGCTAGAATATGGTACGCATTCCATCAAAGAACAAAGAATTTATCGGCCTAGACACGAATTAACGCACGCAGAACGCATAGACAGACAAACAAACAAAAACTGGATCACATGTGCCGCATGATGATGCATCCACTGTGCCAAAAGACAGGATGGCTTATGGCAAAGAAACAAAGAAAGTTATTTGGCCCGACACGAATCATTTTAAAAAACTGATAGGTTTTTGATCTTTAAAGGTCACAAGAGTCAAGCGTATACAGAGGTCTTCAATATACGCGACACACCTGTCTCATCAGTGATACACCCATATGCCAAACTATGGTATGTTCTACATCAACAGATACAAAGAAGTTATGGCCCGGACACAGAATCTGCACCAGACAGACGACCGCACGGATAGGACAGACAGACGACGGACAGCAATTGAATTCCTATCATAATCCCCCCCCAAACTTGTTTGCTGGGGATAATAATTACAAGATCTCTATGCGATTTGCAGTTTTCAAGTAGAACAGCTCCTGTTCGTAGGGTTACCTAGCTCAGAGAAAACACATGTAGCCTCCATACGAGTAGTTCCCCCGTCCATGTCTTCCAAAAACATCGTGCGCTTCCTATCCTGACAGTGCACGAGTTAGCCAATAATGACGAATATCGTTTAGAATCATGCAATACATTCGTACGATTTGATATATGAGCTGCGGCTTATGATAAATTGAAATAAAGTATAATATTTCTAAATAAATCAAAGCGTTACAGGAACAACATTAGTCCGTCATTTTACGTTATGAAAATATTATGGCGTCGATTGCAATTGTACTGGGGGCGCATGAGAAAGTGGGTAAGCTAGGTACGGGCTCCGTGGGAGTATCATAATATCAGTGTCACATGGTAAAGAAGTAGGCGTTATTTAAAATAATATCGATAACTACAAAACATGAACATTCATATACTCATAAGCCATTTTTTCACACACTGATTTTGACCTACGGATTGCTTCCATTTACCTGAGTCAAAAACAATGGGCTCACCGGTGGGTGTGACCTTCAACAGAGGATGCTTAACTCCTCCTAGGCACCTAGCTGATTCCCACTCTGGATAATTCCAGGGAGCCCGTATTTTTCCCAAACTTGTTTAGATATTCTATTGGGACTTACGAGAATTATCTTTCTGCCTTTACCTACCGCTACTCAATGTTTATCCCAACACTGTTTTTAACAGTGCATCACCATGTTTTTATTCTTCACCTTTTCATTCAACACGACACCTTTGCAAGCTCAAGGGATTTCGTTACCACTCCGCTCCAAACGGCTTTGCACAAGAAAATGCACATCAAGGAGCGTGCATAAGCAGTGTGTAACATACTTGTGTGACCACCAATTCACAAAACAAGGATTAATTCTAGACATGATTTGGAAAAATATTTCCTTTAACTTTCATGAGTACATAATTGAGTACGCAATGGTATATTATTTCATCGTCGAGCCTAGATCCCGAAAAATTCATCAGTAAGTTAAGGTATACTTACAATCTGGTCACAGAATAATCGGTTACCCATGCGCAAATACCCCCAAATAAACCCACAGATTGGAAAAAAAAACCTGTCAAAATATCAAATTTTTAACTTGTAATAGAGATGGCTACTATTTACACACCCCCTGGTTCACATGACTGAAGTATAAATACAATCTCATTCATTCCATGTACCTTCTATAGTTGTCGTGTGTGCCAGATGAGGGTGCCAGTATACTTACTAGAAATAAAAAATCAATCAGGACACTGTCCCTTCGCGGCACAAATACCCGGCGCGGGACCACAACAGAGTATCAATGGGAAAAAAAGACAAGCGATTCCTCAAGATTTAACCAGAATGATCTTATCTGGTCACTAATTATATATTTTTGTTCATCTAGTATAGCATTGGTTTTTTTTTCTTTTGAAAAGTTCCTTATGAAAAAATTATATCATAGCATTAATGTTAAATACTAAAACATTTTCTGTGATGCTCAATACAAACAGTATTACAGGTATGCATTAACAATACATACGAATTTCAGAAAAATTTTAATGTTTTTAATTATTCACTCGACTTCTCATTCCCCTGGACAACTCCCACCCCCAGATTCAAAATATATTAAACAATATACGCTACATTCACTGGTATCAAAATGTAACCGCATTAAAGTTATTTTTACCTTTTGCTATTACTGTTTAATCGTTTTTTAAGTATTCTCAAAAGCCCCCCCCCCCTTATTTCTTTAACCATGTACTGTTTATACTAGCCTCTTAATTCAAATATTAAGAAAATGCTGAGTCATGACCTTTTCAGTCTTTGAACGAACAATGTATTTACAATATTCCAAAATCTCTTTCACGAATTTTTAATAAATACCTATACCATCAATACATCTTTCCGGCTAGTGAGAATATGATTTCAAGGTCCAAATGGAAACAAGACTATAAATTGAAGAACAAATTATCCAACTCAATATGAAAATACCAGAGTGCACATCTTCATATGGTGAGTAATGAGTGTACAGATATTTCAGAAAAACCGTGCACTGGTTTCTTTTAGAACATGCCTGGACAATATGACTATATTCCATATGTGGATTAAAAAGCTTGTAAATGAAAATGAAAATAAAAATACCAGTTGCACATCTTCAAATAATGAGTAATATGTGCACAAAATTTCAGAAAAATCTGTGCACTGGTTTCTAGTAACATGTTCGGGCACATCTTGTTCTAGAGAGACAGACAGACAGACAAGCTGATTCCAATATACACCCACACCTCAAATTTATTGTGCAGGGGTATAGTAATTGTAACAGGAATGGAGGAAATGTAATGGACCAGACCAAAATTTAAAACCCATACTACTTAAATCCCAAGCCAGGTGCCAAACTATCTAATCACCAGCGCCACACTCCTCTTCTTAAATGTCTTCAAACCAACAAGAATTTATTTATCCGATTTGATTTGTAGCATTTTCTCTCTCCATGCTACGCAAATAAATGTTGGAACTGCAAAATCTGCTGAAATAATACTTACCGCACCCATCCTGTTACGAAGGTTCTCAATGAGTTTGGTGTCTGTAATATATGATCGAGAAGGGCACATCCGACATCAGGGCATGTACAATTGTACATTCATCAAATATACGCCATCTTGTAGTTTGCATGTTCCCCAACACAATACGAATTGCGTCCAGATTGATGCTTCCCACTTTTATGTATGGGGAATCAATGCCTTTGGTGGTCACGTGATCAACAGAAGACACATCTAGGACAATTTCTGAGGATCTAATAAATAAAATGAAAAGTCCAACATAATGCAGGTAAAGTGGTTTAAAAAGATCTCAGAACAAGATGCCCATGGGCCTATCGTTCACCTGAATGAGCCTAACAATTGTGTATGAAATACCTTAGAAGCATTTGATCCAATGCCATATTTCATTGGCAAACTAGAGCAATATAACGACCATAGAAGTTTGCAAATTGTGATTTTCAGCAAGACTGTTGAACAACACTTGTAACTTCAACTTGTTTTTCAGTAGCTGTTTCCATTTTCAAATTGATCATACACAGAACAAGCTCTTGTGTATCGAATTAACTGAAAGACATAAACGCATCGAATATTGCTAGTAAATACGGGGAGTTGACGATGGACAAGATGAAATCATCCCGTTTACCATAAAGTTGAGTTTGTTTTATTTCTATTTATAGAATGCATAAATGATAATTGGAACGGGATATAGTATATGTAAAGGCAAAGATAACGAACAGTGATCAATCTCGTAAGTCCTAAATAGAATACAAAAACAAGAGTTGGGCAAACACGGACCTATATTACCATTACAGTCTTTGATATTTAATTCTCTTTGGCATATTGACTTGCGTTTATTCATTCATTATTCATATGAGAGTTAATTTTGTTTGATAGTGGTCGTTCTAATGCCCGAGAAGTAAGGGTGTGTTTTACTTTTAGCTTGATGATGCATGTCTAGCGCTAACTTAAATATCTCGCAACTACTATTTAATCATATTTAAAATATTGGCGCCTCTTAAGACGGACCTGACCATAGCAAGCTTTGCGCGTTGTTCTCTGAGTATGAAATACTTTATTAAGTCTTCTGAATTTGCTAAGCTGTCTCACACGGGTAAAAATAATATAAACTATTTTATAATCAGTTTGAACAAAAATGATTTATCATAGTAAATTAAAGGTTGTTTGTAGAGGCAATAACATATGTATTTCCCCTGTGTTGTCAGTGAGTAGCTTCAAAGGAGTTGTGTGAGGATTTTTGGCTAATTTCTAAATTCAAACAGGCTTAACTCCCACAAAAATTAGGATAAAATTCACTTGGTAATATGCAACACTACATATGATTTCCTTTTCTACATATCAAGTTTATATGATCAGTATTTTCAAAAGAGTTGCACTGACAAGGCTATTCATGAGGATTTTTGCAAAGTTCAAATAAGTATACCATGCCCAGAAATTAGAGGATCGAAACTTCCTGGTAATATGCACAACTACCAAATGATTTCCTTGCTGCATATCAAGTTTCTTAAAATTCGAGATCAGTAGTCGCAGAGGAGTTGCGCCGACAAAGTTATTCAAGAGATTTAAGGCAAATTTCTAAGTTCAAACAGGCATAATCACACAAAACGTAGAAAATCAAACTGTCCTGGTAATATGCACAACTACATATGATGTCCTTGCTACATATAAAGTTTTCTTAAAAATCGAATCAGTGTTTCAGAGGAGTTCGCTGACAAACTTTGTGACTGACACATAGAGAGAGGGACAAGCCAAAAACAATATGTCCCCACATAGTGGGGGAATAATATATCCATGTTAAAACTGCGCAGCTTCTACAAATGTGTGTAAGTTCAATATACTTGTATTTCATCAGTGTGTATAGCCATTCCATTTGACAGATTGTTTGGTATGCATCAATCTGTGAATCACTAAATTCATTTCAAAGACGAAATACCAAAATCACTTTACACATTTTCATTAACAAAATATTACCTCTTTGTTTGTACCAAGCAACGACGATACATCGTGCGACGGCGTGTTCGTGCTGGTTCCATTCATGTGTGACATCATTACACCGGTCGTTTGGTCCTCCTCGATGTGTTTTTCTTCGTTATACAAAGTCCACTGTTATCTTGTTTCCACCCTGAAATTACTGTGAATACTTTCTTTGTCAAAGAACTGATAAAATGCTGTCGTTCATCTTGTGGCTGTATGTATATTTATAGATAAATCCCTCAACATCCTGAGTTCGAGCATAGGCCTAAATTTTGCAGCCCTTCGCCAGAAATGGTGACATGCATTCTCGAGTGGTATGAAAAGAATTATCAATAGTTTCAGAATTCAGAAAATTTATTATTAAGTCGGATATTAAAACAGTAACATAAAGCTCTGTAGAGCTTATGACCGACATGACATAAAGATACATAATAAATAAACATAATAATCGTTTTATTAAGCCCTATTTACATGATAAGTTTTGTCATATCTGACTCGCCACAATCTGACAAATCTATACCGTGTAAATAGACAGAAAGACTCAGATCGAGGGTCTCTACAGCCCAGTTGCTTGTACTATGTTACTAGCTTGAAATACGGATATTATTTAATTGCAGTGGTAAACTTAGAGAATTAATATCAAAATTAAGGATTATCTCCCTCAGGCATAGCTCTGTTCTTCGAAGTTTTTGCCCCAATCATTGCACTACATTGATCACTTTTATAAATTTACTTCATGTTTCGGATTTTCAACTTTTCGGTTTGAGCATTCTGAAGAGACATAATTTGTCGAAATGCGCATCTGGTGCATAAAAATTGTGTACGTATATGATTTATATCGAATAGAGATATGTTCTATTCGTCTGTCAAGTCAGGTGGCTTTCACCAAATGAAAACCAGGTCATAAAGGTTAATCTAAATACAGCATAATATAACACGTGATTTTTTATCTAAAACGTTTTCTTCGCAGAAATTTAGATAAAAGCAGATTAATTCTTTGCGTAGGGATATTATTGGCGGACACTGTACGTTGAGTTCAAAATGGCAGGAAAGAAAAAAATGAACAACATCTATGCCTTGTACGGATAGCAAATGGTAGGAACCTGCTAACAATTAGGGCACAATAATGTTCAGTTGTAAACAAAGTAAAACATTGGAGGGGAATATTAATGAAGTACACGACTGAAAAATCATACCGTGTAAATGGAACTATGAAGTCAGATATGAAATAAGATCTGACAAAACATATCGTTAAATTTGATTGAGACATTTTCTTTTATTTCAGTGACTCGATACGCAGGCGATATCGGTGATTTTACGTTTAAAAATCACCATAAAACATAATTAAAAGTGTATTCATCAAACTATTAATTAAAGTATAAAGAATAAAATTATAGGAACGTTTTGGGTGATAAAACAACTTACTGACCACGAAATCGTAATTTGCTATTGAGGATGCATTCTTTCGTTCAGACAAATTAGAAGATATGCACCATAAATGCATATATTTTTGTTTAATAATCAAACATAGTTCACGTAGTTGTATTATTCAATGCTAAAGGGGAATTATTGTTTGTTTTACGTCCCGTTAAAAAAAAATCACTCAAATTGAGACGTCACAGTGTGTGGTCGAGGTACCACAGATTCAGACCTATGCTTATAACTAATCGAATTTGTTCGTCTCTAACACTTCACTATAAGTATGTTTATACTGTAATGCAATTTCAAACGACATATACGGAAGCCAGCTTATACACTTCCTGTATCTTTCACACACAACAAAATAATATTAGGTGGAATTGAAACAAAATATAATTCAATATTATACGTGCTGCTTATATTTTCTTGATAAGAATGCATACACGTAATTCTGTTCTAACGAGACAGATATATGAAACTCTCATTTTTCTTTATCCAATGTTATATACCAATTGGTTAAAATTGGGTATATGTCAGAGAATAAGCTACAGATGGTCCACAGTTTACGATCTCGTGCAGGTGGGGAATCCCAACGAGCAAACCAGTAGGCATTAAGGTGCCCACATACATCTGGAAAAGTTTCTCAAAACAGTACGATATGATTAATTATGAAAGATATGATGATATATAACATTTATACACGTGAAAATGGTGGAAAATATGAAATTTGATTATAAAAAACATGATTTTCAAAAATTCTCGCAGTAATTATGAACAAAAGTTCCTGGCGGTTTCGAACTCGGGACTCGATATACCAATCCGATGCTTTACCACTGAGCTTATGAAATTATACGATCAAATCGATGAAAACATGTTATTTCACAAACTATTTAAATCCTCTCTTAGTTTGTGTTATAAAGAGTACAAGCTTTAGTGTAGTGGGCTACCTTAAAATGGCCGTCTTTTTCGTACTTGTGCAGAACTTACTTTCGTTTGTCAGACGCCGCAAGAATTCTGTGAGGGACCTCCGTATTGATTAGTTATCATCTCCACTGAAATAATCAAAAATATTGAAATTCTATCGGTTTTAGTTTTACTGATGCTCAATACACACACATACATGCACGCGCGCGCTCGTAAGATCACCCAGCCGGATAATGATTAATCTTAAACCAGAAATGAGAGTATTTTAGAAAGAAAACACCGAACACTAGTTTATTAATCATTTTCATTTCATTCCATTTTTTTTTTCGAATTCAGAAAGAAATATCATACTTGATTCAATCAGCTGCTTCTGTAACATACTTACACTATTAATATCACGGGGTTGTAATGTTTCAGGACTGTTAATCCAAGGTCACTGAAGTATTGCGAAGGCCTGTGTTGAGCATCACCAAAATAGGCAGCCTAAAAATATAATAAATTTGCCACACCGGGAAAATATTACCTTGAGGATAAATTACTATAAGACATTTTGGTATTTGTCCATATTTTACACTCCATCCTCGGTTATAAAAACGCGTGCAAGAACTTTCTTGTGTCGCCCAATCAAATCGGAGTAACAAATAGAGTCAGAAACTTTAAACACATATGGTTGATTAAACCATAACTCACGTGTCCGTTGACGAGCAGCAATAGGACGAGAACATGTGATAGATCTGACTGGAGGTTGATGAATGGTGGTCAGAATCGTTTTTTTATACTGGGAGCATAGTCCAGAAGTTCCTCCATCAACACTTTGCGGTGCTCGAATCCAGACCGGAAGTTGGTTCCTGAGTTATATAATATCAAAGGAATGTCTATAAAAATCTCCCAATACCGAGCCTCAGTGCAACGTTTTAATGGAAAAAAAGAATTTTTGTTTCATTATACTAAATACCACTAGGACATCATGTAAACAACTAATTACGAAGTAGATTTCCCGGGTTATATTAGTCCTTAGGTTAGATTATGTCCTCAGTTCCCTTGCTTGCTTGTCGCAAGAGGCGACTATAACTTACAGCTCCTCACGGCAAATGGTGACTCTCCATAGAAGTGAAAAATTCTCGAAGGGACATTAAACAAAACACCCAACTAAGTATGCAAAAACAATTGTAGTCCCGTGCTAATCAACTGAATGGAAACCAGCCTTCTGTTTCCATTTCTATTCCCATCTCTGATCTAAAAAAAATCCATAAGTAAAACTTTCCTACATATTTCATGCAGACTGCATTGGTGGGTCCAGAGGAGGATCTAGAGGTTGAAGCACACACGCCCCTTTTGAAAACCAAAATTAATGTTGAATCCCCTTCCAAAGTTCTTGGATCGCCCTGCATAGTAACATCTTATCTATTTATCACATGAGACATGAATTTTCTTTGTTTCAGATTGTTGGTGTCCTTATTGTTGTACACTTTACCCCAATTTCAACCAAACCTGGCACAGTGTGTCAGTGGATTCAAGTGTTCAAATGAAGAACAATCTTCCACTTTAACAATTAAGGTCAGTTAAACGTGTGTGACACGCGCATGTCTACATTCACGACGGACGACGTAGAACGAAGACCAATTGCAATATTCCCTGAGTAACTTCAGGTGGCCAAAAATATACAAAGATTACTGGTCAAAGGAGTACGTACATCTATCAACAATAATGTTGGATCGGTCTAGCACTCACATGCAATGTTAGGCCGCTTTTTTTCTCCTCCGCTCAGTCCTCGATGATACTAAATCACCAATAACTGTCAAATGTAAGAGACAGAGATAATGTTTATGCAGTAATCAAGGACCACACAGTAGCTCGTAAAGCATTACAAATTTCGTAATTTTATA
>CAJDSM010024179.1:0-42634 GCA_903981925.1 Ostrea lurida | reverse complement strand
CTTTGTATATTTTTGGCCACCTGAGTTACTCAGGTGATATATTGCNATTTTATGCATCGAGGACTGAGCGGAGGAGAAAAAAAGCGGGCTAACATTGCATGTGAGCTGCTGACCGATCCCAACATTATGTTGATAGATGTACGTACATCCTTTGACCAGTAATCTTTGTATATTTTTGGCCACCTGAGTTACTCTGGTGACCTTTTGTAATTGGTCTTCGTTCATCGTCGTCCGTCGTGAACGTAGACATGCGCGTGTCACACACACGTTTAACTGACCTTACTTGGTAAAGAGGAAGAGTGTTCTTCATTTGAACAACTTGAATCCCACTGACACACTGTGCCAGGGTTGGTTGAAATTGGGGTAAAGTGTACAACAATAAGGACACCAACATCTGAAAACAAAGAAAAATTCATGTCTCATGTGAACTAATGAAAGATGTTACTATGCAGGGGCGGATCCAAGAACTTTTGGAAGGGGATTCAACCATTAATTTTGGTTTTCAAAAGGGGCGTGTGTGCTTCAACCTCTAGATCCTCCTCTGGACCCACCAATGCAGTCTGCATGAAATATGTAGGAAAGTTTTACTTATGGATTTTTTTTAGATCAGAGATGGGAATAGAAATGGAAACAGAAGGCTGGTTTCCATTCAGTTGATTAGCACGGGACTACAATTGTTTTTGCATACTTAGTTGGTGTGTTTTGTTTAATGTCCCTCTCGAGAATTTTTCACTTCTATGGAGACGTCACCATTGCCGGTGAGGAGCTGTAACGTTTCCATTCAGTTGATTAGCACGGGACTACAATTGTTTTTGCATACTTAGTTGGTGTGTTTTGTTTAATGTCCCTCTCGAGAATTTTTCACTTCTATGGAGACGTCACCATTGCCGGTGAGGAGCTGTAAGTTATAGTCGCCTCTTGCGACAAGCAAGCAAGGGGAACTGAGGACATAATCTAACCTAAGGACCTAATATAACCCGGGAAATCTAACTTCGTAATTAGTTGTTTACATGATGTCCTAGTGGTATTTAGTATAATGAAACAAAAATCTTTTTTTTCCATTAAAACGTTGCACTGAGGCTCGGTATTGGGCGATTTTATAGACATTCCTTTGATATTATATAACTCAGGAACCAACTTCCGGTCTGGATTCGAGCACCGCCCAAGTGTTGATGGAGGAACTTCTTGACTATGCCTCCCAATATAACAAAACGATTCTGACCACCATTCATCAACCCCCCAGTCAGATCTATCACATGTTCTCGTCCCTATTGCTGCTCGTCAACGGACACGTGAGTTATGGTTTAATCAACCATATTGTGTTTAAGTTTCTGACTCTATTTGTTACCTCCGATTTGATTGGGCGAACAAAGAAAGTTCTTGCACGCGTTTTTATAACCGAGGATGGAGTGTAAAATATGGACAAATACCAAAATGTCTTATAGTAATTTATCCTCAAGGTAATATTTTCCCGGTGTGGCAAATTTATATATTTTTAGGCTGCCTATTTTGGTGATGCTCACACGGCCTTGCAATACTTCAGTGACCTTGGATTAACAGTCCCTGACAATTACAACCCCGCTGATATTATGTGTAAGTATGTTCACAGAAAGCAGCTGATTGAATCAAGTATGATATTTCTTTCTGAATTCGAAAAAAAAAAATGGAATGAAATGAAAATGATTAATAAACTAGTGTTCGGTGTTTTCTTTCTAAAACTAATCTCATTTCTGGTTTAAGATTAATCATTATCCGGCTGGGTGATCTTACGAGCGCGCGCGTGCATGTATGTGTGTGTATTGAGCATCAGTAAAACTAAAACCGACCCTAGAATTTCAATATTTTTGATTAATTTCAGTGGAGATGATAACTATCAATACGGAGGTCCTCAACAGAATTCTTGCGGCGTCTGACAAACGAAAGTAAGTTCTGCCAAGTACGAAAAAAGACGGCCATTTAAGGGTAGCCACCTACACTAAGCTGTACTCTTTATAACACAACGTCACAAGATGGCGATTTAAATAGTTTGTGAAATAACATGTTTTCATCGATTTGATCGTATAACTTCATAGCCAGTAGGTAAGCATCGGATTGGTAATCCGCAGGTCCCGAGTTCGAAACCGCCAGGACTTTTGTTCATAATTACTGCGAGAAATTTTTGAAAATCATGTTTTTTATAATCAAATTTCATATTCCACCATTTTCACGTGTATAAATGTTATATCATCATATCTTTCATAATTAAATCATATCGTACTGTTTTGGAGAACTTTCCCAGATGTAGTGGGCCACCTTAATGCCTACTGGTTTTGCTCGTTGTCGTGGATTCCCCACCCTGCACGAGTCGTAAACTGTGGACCATCTGTAGCTTATTCTCTTGAACAACTTACCCAATTTTAACCAATTTTGGTATATAACATCTGTGGATCAAGGAAAAATGAGAGTTTCATATATCCTGTCTCGTTAGAACCAGAATTACGTGTATGCATTCTTATCCAAGAAAATATAAGCAGCACGTATAATATTGAATTATATTTTTGTTTCAATTCCACCTAATATTATTTTTGTTGTGTGTGAAAGATACAGGAAGTGTTATAAGCTGGCTTCCGTATATGTCGTTTGAAATTGCATTACAGTATAAACATACTTATAGTGAAGTGTTAGAGACGAACAAATTCGATTAGTTATAAGCATAGGTCTGAATCTGTGGTACCTCGACCACAACTGTTGACGTCTCAATTTGAGTGATTTTTTTTTTAACGGGACGTAAAACAAACAATAATTCCCCTTTAGCATTGAATAATACAACTACGTGAACTATGTTTGATTATTAAACAAAAATATATGCATTTATGGTGCATATCTTCTAATTTGTCTGAACGAAAAGAATGCATCCTCAATAGCAAATTACGATTTCGTGGTCAGTAAGTTGTTTTTATCACCCAAAACGTTCCTATCAATTTTATTCTTTATACTTTAATTAATAGTTTGATGAATACACTTTTAATTATGTTTTATGGTGAATTTTAAACGTAAATATCACCGATATCGCCTGCGTATCGAGTCACTGAAATAAAAGAAAATGTCTCAATCAAATTTACACGATATGTTTTGTCAGATCTTATTTCATATCTGACTTCATAGTTCCATTTACACGGTATGATTTTTCAGTCGTGTACTTCATTAATATTCCCCTCCAATGTTTTACTTTGTTTACAACTGAACATTATTGTGCCCTAATTGTTAGCAGGTTCCTACCATTTGCATATCCGTACAAGGCATAGATGTTGTTCATTTTTTCTTTCCTGCCATTTTGAACTCAAACGTACAGTGTCCCGCCAATAATATCCCTACGCAAAGAATTAATCTGCTTTTATCTAAAATTTCTGCGAAGAAAACGTTTTAGATAAAAAATCACGTGTTATATATGCTGTATTTAGATTAACCTTTATGACCTGGTTTTCATTTGGTGAAAGCCACCTGACTTGACAGACGGAATAGAACATATCTCTATTCGATATAAATCATATACGGTACCAATTTTTATGCACCAGATGCGCATTTCGACAAATTATGTCTCTTCAGAGATGCTCAAACCGAAAAGTTGGAAATCCGAAACATGAAAGTAAAACTTTATAAAAGTGATCAATGTAGTGCCAAATGATTGGGGCCAAAAACTTCGAAGAATCAGAGCTATGCCTGAGGGAGATAATCCTTAATTTTGATATTAATTTCTAAGTTTACCACTGCAATTAAATACATATCCGTATTTCAAGCTAGTAACATAGTACATAGCAACTGGGCTGTAGAGACCCTCGATCTGAGTCTTCTGTCTATTTACACGGTATGATTTGTCAGATGTGGCGAGTCAGATATGACAAAACTTATCATGTAAATAGGGCTTAATAAAAACGATTATTTATGTTATTTATTATGTATCTTTATGTCATGTCGGTCATAAGCTCTACAGAGCTTATGTTACTGTTTTAAATATCCGACTTTAAATAAAATTTTCTGAATTCTGAAACTATTGATAATTCTTTTCATACCACTCGAGAATGCATGTCACCATTTCTGGCGAAGGGCTGCAAAATTTAGGCCTATGCTCGGAACTCAGGACTGTTGAGGGATTTATCTATAAATATACATACAGCCACAAGATGAACGACAGCATTTATCAGTTCTTTGACAAAGAAAGTATTCACAGTAATTTCAGGGTGGAAACAGATAACAGTGGACTTTGTATAACGAAAGAAAAACACATCGAGGAGGACCAAACGACCGGTGTAATGATGTCACACATGAATGGAACCAGCACGAACACGCCGTCGCACGATGTAGTCGTTGGTCTTGGGTACAACAAAAGAGGTAATATTTTGTTAATGAAAATGTGTAAAGTGATTTTGGTATTTCGTCTTTGAAATGAATTTAGTGATTCACAGATTGATGCATACCAAACAATCTGTCAAATGGAATGGCTATACACACTGATGAAAATACAAGTATATTGAAACTTACACACATTTGTAGAGCTGCGCAGTTTTAACATGGATATTTATGTCTCCCCCACTATGTGGGGGACATATTGTTTTTGGCTTGTCCCTCTCTCTATGTGTCAGTCACAAAGTTTGTCAGCGAACTCCTCTGAAACTACTGATTCGATTTTTAAGAAACTTTATATGTAGCAAGGACATCATATGTAGTTGTGCATATTACCAGGACAGTTTGATTTTCTACGTTTTGTGTGAGTTATGCCTGTTTGAACTTAGAAATTTGCCTTAAATCCTCTTGAATAACTTTGTCGGCGCAACTCCTCTGCGACTACTGATTCGAATTTTAAGAAACTTGATATGCAGCAAGGAAATCATTTGTAGTTGTGCATATTACCAGGAAGTTTCGATCCTCTAATTTCTGGGCATGGTATACTTATTTGAACTTTGCCAAAAATCCTCATGAATAGCCTTGTCAGTGCAACTCCTTTGAAAATACTGATCATATTTGTAAGAAACTTGATATGTAGCAAGGAAATCATATGTAGTTGTGCATATTACCAAGGAATTTTGATCCTCTAATTTTTGTGGGAGTTAAGCCTGTTTGAATTTAGAAATTAGCCAAAAATCCTCAACACAACTCCTTTGAAGCTACTCAACTGACAACACAGGGGGAATACATATGTTATTGCCTCTACAAACAACCTTTAATTTACTATGATAAATCATTTTTGTTCAACTGATTTATAAAATAGTTTTATATTCATGTTTTACCGTGTGAGACAGCTTAGCAAATTCAGAAGACTTTAAAGTATTTCATACTCAGAGAACAGACGCGCAAAGCTTGCTATGGTCAGGTCCGTCTTAAGAGGCGCCAATATTTTAAATGATTAAAAGTAGTTGCGAGATATTTAAGTTAGCGCTAGACATGCCATCAATAAAAGCCAGTAAAACACACCCTTACTTCTCGGGCATTAGAACAGCCACTATCAAACAAAATTAACTCTCATATGATAAATGAATGAATAAACGCAAGTCAATATGCCAAGAGAAATTAAATATCAAAGACTGTAATGGATATATCAGGGGTCCGTGTTTGCCCAACTCTTGTTTTTGTATTCTATTTAGGACTTACGAGATTGATCACTGTTCGTTATCTTTGCCTTTACATATACTATATCCCGTTCCATATTTATCATTTATGCATTCTATAAATAGAAATAAAACAAACTCAACTTTATGGTAAACGGGATGATTTCATCTTGTCCATCGTCAACTCCCCGTATTTACATAGCAATATTCGATGCGTTTATGTCTTTCAGTTAATTCGATACACAAGAGCTTGTTCTGTGTATGATCAATTTGAAAATGGAAACAGGCTACTGAAAAACAAGTTGAAGTTACAAGTGGTTCAACAGTCTTGCTGAAAATCACAATTTGCAACTTCTATGGTCGTTATATTGCTCTAGTTTGCCAATGAAATATGGCATTGGATCAAATGCTTCTAAAGGTATTTCATACCAATTGTTAGGCTCATTCAGGTGAACGATAGGGCCCATGGGCATCTTGTTCTGAGATCTTTTTAAACCACTTTACCTGCATTATGTTGGACTTTTCATTTTATTTATTAGATCCCTCAGAAATTGTCCTAGATGTGTCTTCTGTTGATCACGTGACCACCAAAGGCATTGAATTCCCCATACATAAAAAGTGGGAAGCATCATATTGGACGCAATTCTGTATGTTGTGTTGGCGGAACAGCAAACAATCAAGATGGCGTATATTTGATGAATGTACAATTGTACATGCCCTGATTGTCGGATGTGCCTTCTCGATCATATATTACCAGACACCAAACTCTATTGAGAACCTTCGTAACAGGATGGGTGCGGTAAGTATTATTTCAGCAGATTTGCAGTTCCAACATTTAATTGCGTAGCATGGAGAGAGAAAATGCTACAAATCAAATCGGAATAAATATCTTCTGTGGTTTGAAGACATTTAAGAAAGAAGGAGTGTGGCGCTGGTGATTAGATAGTTTGGCACCTGGCTTGGGATTTAAGTAGTATGGGTTTAAATTTTGGTCTGGTCCATTACATTTCCTCCATTCCTGTTACAATTACTATACCCCTGCACAATAAATTTGAGGTGTGGGTGTATATTGGAATCAGCTTGTCTGTCTGTCTGTCTCTCTGTAAACAAGATGTGCCCGAACATGTTCTAAGAAACCAGTGCACAGATTTTTCTGAAATTTTGTGCACATATTACTCATTATTTGAAGATGTGCAACTGGTATTTTTATTTTCATTTTCATTTACAAGCTTTTTAATCCACATATGGAATTAGTCATATTGTCCAGGCATGTTCTAAGAAACCAGTGCACGGTTTTTTCTGAAAATCTGTACACTCATTACTCACCATATGAAGATGTGCACCTGGTATTTTTCATATTGATTGGATAATTTGTTCTTCAATTTATATTCTTTTTCCATTTATGGACTTGATCATATTCTCAACTACCGGAAAGATGTATTATGTATAGTATTTATTAAAAATTCGTGAAGAGATTTGAATATTGTAAATACATTGTTCGTAGACTGAGGTCATGCATTTCTTATTTTGAATTAGAGTATTTAAAGTACATGTAATAGAAATAAGGGGGGGGGGGTCTTTTTGGAGAATACTTAAAAAACAAATTAAACATGCATTTTGCAAAAGTAAAATAACTTTAATGCACCTTACATTTTGATATCCAGTGAATGTACGTATATTAATGAATAATTAACATTTTCTGGGGGTGGGGTGTCAGAATGAGAAGTGATGATAAAAAAAACATTAAAATTTTCTGAAAATTCTATGTATTGTTATATGCTACATGTATATACTGTTTGTATTGAGCATCACCAGAAATATTTTAGTATTTAATTAATGCTTGATATAATTTTTCAAAGGAACATTTTCAAAAGAAAAAAAAAACCAATGCTATACTAGATGACAAAAATATATACTAGATGACCAGTAGACATTCTGGTTAAATCTGAGGAACGCTGTCTTTTTTCCCATGATACTGTGTGTCCCGCGCGGGTATTTGTCCCGAACGGACAGTTCCTATTTGATTTTTTATTCTAGTATACTGGCATCTCATCTGGCTACACAACAACTATAAAGTACATGGAATAATGAGATTGTTTAACTTCAGTCATGTGACCGGGTGTGTGATATATTAGCCATTCATACAATTATGTTTTGATATTTTGACAGGTTTTCTTTCCAATCGTGTTTTGGGGGTTTGCCATGGTAACCGATTCTGTGACCAGTTGTAAGTATACCTTAACTACTGTTGACATTTTTCTCTACCACGTGAAATAATATACATGCGTACCAATATGTATCATGAAAGTTAAAGAAATATTTTTTACCATCATGTCTAGCAATTAATCCTTGTTTTGTGAATTTGGTCACACAGTATTTCAAAACACTCTTATCACCCTTGTTGTGCATCTTTGCAAGCCTGTTTGGAGCGGAGTGGACCGAAATCCCTTGGCTTGCAAAGATGTCGTGTTGATGAAAAGGTGAAGATAACAAACATTGATCAATTAAAGTGTTGGGAAAACATTGAGTAGGGTGTAAAGGCAAAGATAATCTCGTAAGTCCCAAATAGAATACTAAAACAAGTCTTGGGCAAATACGGGCCCCTGGATACTCCAGAGGTGGGATCAGCTAGGTGCCTAGGAGGAGTAAGCATCCTCTGTTGACAGGTCACACCCACCGTGAGCCCATTGTTTTGATCAGGTAAATGGAGCAATCCGTAGTCAAAATCAGTGTGTGAAAAATGGCTTCATAGTATAGATGTTCATGTTTTGTAGTTTATGATATTATTTTAAATCACGCCTACTCTTTACCATTGTGACAACTGATATATGATACTCCCACGGAGCCCGTAACCTAGCCTTACCCAACTTTCTCTGCGCCCCCAGTACAATTGCAATCGACGGCCATAATATTTTCATACGAAATGACGGACTATGTGTTCTGTACGCTTTGATTTATTTAGAAATCATATACTTTTTCAATTATCATAAGCCGGCAGCTCATATACAAATCGTAGAATGTATTGCATGATTCTACAGATACGGTCATTATTGCTAAACTCGTGCACTGTTCAGATAGGAAGCGCACGATTTTTTGGAGAACATGGAGGGGGACTACTCGTATGGAGGCTACATGTGTTCTTCCTCTAGAGCCCTAGTAACCCATACGAACAGGAAGCTGTTCTACTTGAAAAACTGAATCGCATAGAATCTTGTAATTATACCCCCCGCAAACAAGTTTGGGGGGGTATATAGGAATCAATCTGTCCGTCTGTCTGTCTGTCTATCCGTCGGTCCGTCTGTCTGTGCAGATTTGTGTCCGGGCCATAACTTCTTTGTTCTTTGATGTAGACATACCATATTTGGCATATGGGTGTATCACTATGAGACGGTGTGTCGCGTTTATTGATTACCTCTGTATCACCTTGACCTTTGACCTTAAGATCAAAACTATCAGTTTTTAACATGAATTCGTGTCCGGGCCATAACTTCTTTGTTCTTTGCCATAGGCATCCTGTCTTTGGCACATGGGATGCATTCATCATGCACAATGTTCATGTTTTATGTTTGTTTGTCTGTCTATCCCGTTCTTGCGTGTGTTAATTCGTGTCTAGGCCATAACTTCTTTGTTCTTTGATGTATGCATACCATATCTAGCATATGGGTGTATCAATATGAGAGGATGTATTACATACATTTCATGACCTACATGTGCCCTTTGACCATATGACCTTGGTTTTTGACCTCAAGAGTCAAAGGTAGAAGTTTTCTAACATGGATTATATTTGGCATATTTAGTGTATCATCATGAAAGGATGTACATTTTACATCATGACCTCTGTATAACCTTGGGACCCTTGATCTCAAGGTCAAACATAGGTTTGTGGCCGGGCATTATCTTCTTTGTTCAAGCTTCAATGACTCAAGTGAGCGTAAAGATATGTGGGTGGCGGGGGTATCCTTTGTGAGTTTTACTCACAGTATTTCTAGTTTTTTTACTGTCTACCATTTTTCCACAGGTAGATCACCTGGTGACAGAGAGTGTTCATGTTATGTATCAGACACAGCGAAAATGAATTAAATAAATGAGGCACTGTATGAATTAACACAAAGAGGAGAGAGGTCACATATTGTGCTATTCTAAAGTATTGGATTGTCTGTTTGTGTATGTATGCACACTATTACTATAATATAGCAATATTCATACTTTTACGTACATTACGTACAAATGCTGTCTGACGTCTTTCATAGCAATTGTTAAGCCGTTTTTCACACACTGATTGACTACCGATTGTTCCGTTTACCTGATCAAGACTAGGGGCTCACGGTGGGTGTGACAGGTCAACAGAGGATGCTTACTCCTCCTAGGCAACTGATCCCACCTCTGGTGTGTACAGGGGTCCGTATTTGCCCAACTCTTGTTTTTGTATTATATTTGGGACATACGAGATTGATCACTGTTCGTTATCTTTGCCTTTACATTCATGAAAAAACTATACATTTTTGGAATGTCTTTAAAGTTACTGGAGAGCGAGAGGTGGTCAGGAAAGAGCGGAAGGCCGGCGCGTACCGTCTGTCCGCCTACTATACGGCCAAGATGATTAGCGAGCTGCCCATGATGTTGGTACTTCCGGTGCTACAGCTCACTGCAATGTACTGGTTAGCAGGGATCGGGGGACCAGTAAAATACGCCACGTTCCTGGGAATTAACCTCCTGAATTGCTTCACCATGCAGGTGAGGGAATACTTTGCAAACACGTGATCTGAAAGTAATTCAACACCGCACAGTTCTATGGTTGTTAAAGAAGAAAAACACACCATAGTAATATGGATGAAAAATGGAGGATATATGAAAAATATATTTAAATCGAAAATTTTCAAATTTATCTCATTAGGTGATTCAAAAATGTAGGTTTAGTAGAATGTAATCAGAAAAAAAAGGATACCGCCTGATTAGCAATCGACATACTGAGTTGCCTTGTTAGGAAATTCGATTATTTAAAAAAGAAATATACAAGTATTATTAAAATATATATGCCATCCATGGATTAAAAACAAGTTAGCCATTAAAACGACGTGCGAGGTCTCCTTAAGACCGATATAGTACCCGCATGACTTTGGAATTTCAGTTGGTCTGGTTTCGTGATTTTTCGTGTTTAGGTTTGTTTGCATTTTGATTCTGCAAAGAAACTTGTATAATTAAGGTCATACGCAACGTTCATTATCTGTATATATTATAGAACTATCTCAAATATAAAATCATAGAACCCTTAGATATCTTGTGAGAAAAAATCAGGCTATACTTCCTGTGTTTTGGAAAAGATAACAGTTGTTGAAGAATGTAATTTGCACCATTATTCACACTTGAATTCTGAGTTACCTCTCTTTGAAGAATGCAAATTCAATACATACTCCACAAAAACACTGCCGTTGTTGTATAATCATATACTTTCAATCACCAAATAATTCATAGGGATTGAATGAATATTGTGTTGTCTGTAACTCTAATCCTTATCATTGGAAGTCTCAATTTGGGAGTAGAAAAAATTCGTGAAATGTACATTGCGTACGCCCTTAATATTCATTTTATTTTGACTTAATATTAACTGGTGCAGGATAAATAAGTTTCATTATTGCGTCACAAATATAGATATACCCATTGTTACCCATGCGAAACATTGGAAATTTACTGGCTATTGAGTTTTTACGGCTTTTCTACAAAACTCGTTTTTATTGTCGTTGGCTTTCCAAACGTCTAGACTTCAAGCATCACTGATGAGAAATTATTTTTCGAAATGTGTCACATACGGTACACCAAAGTTAGTATCACATATTGTCATAGAAGTGAATATAGATTGGCTCTTTCTAAATACTTTTGAAAATTAGTTTGAAATGGCCTTGTAAGCTATCAAAGTATAAAAATTTACTTTTGCTATGCTGTTATGACAGAGCAGATCAATACAGAGCATGCAAACTGTGAAAATCATGACTGTGTTCTTAAAACAAATTGAACTGATATAGACTTTCTAGTATTTCTGTCTATCCACAGTACGATGGGTGATACTCATGAGGCATATCCTATGGGAAGGGGCTGTGACCTCATTAATAAATCGGGGCATAGTTGCTCAATCTAGTCGATTAATAAACACCCCCTCCCCTTGCACAAACATCCATGCCAGCCAGTAAATAGTTAATGAATAGTTAATGTTGTTTATATATTTGAGTTTGAAAGATGAAGTTCTCACGTGTATAAATAGTGAAATACATTTCTTTGCGTGTTTATTTACAGAGTATTGGGTACGTCATTGGCGCCTGTGTCCACAAGTTTAAGTACAGCATTACCGCTGTAAACACGATAATGGTGATCTTTCTACTATTAGGTAAGACTTTAACATATCAGTGAAAAGGCAAAGATTCAATCTCGTAAGTCCCAAACAGAATACCAGACAACAAGAGAGTCTGGCAAACTCGAACCCTGGATACACCAGATGTGGGATCAGGTTTCTAGGAGGAGTAAGCATCTCCTGTAAATTTTGGCTGAGTTTTAAACCTTGGCGGGATTTTGAGCAAATGTTCACACCCAACAAAAAACGACACGTTACAATTATCCGTTGAAAGCTCTTAAGTTGGTTAGAAGACAAGCAGTTTTTTCCCAATTTTTAAATCCGATCCGATCACACACCCAATAAATTTGAAGTATTCAACGAAAAACATTGGATTTTTTGTACAAAATTACTGAACATTTTATTGTAGGGGGATTTTTCAACACTTCGTTTCCAACATGGTTCAGCTGGGCTAAGTATTTATCTTTTCTCCATTATTCGTTCGCCGCCATTGTGACCTTGTTGTTTGGAGACATGGAGCCCGTTCGGTAAATATTTAAATTCTACGGAACATATTAATATAAAAAGAATCCGATATCTATGTTATGTACATGTACATTTCAAAGTTAGTCTTTAATTAAATGGGGATATGATGGGGTATCCCATTCGTTATACAGAATATACTGTATATGTGTATGCCTTGATATATCTCGCTAGTTAACAGCCATGCAATATGATTGAAACACTATTTTGATCCGCTCCGATATTCTCAGGTCGCTAATACAAAGATCTAAAGACAATCTCTATAAGATTACGTCAGCATGCACTTCAGATTTTCGATAGCAAAATAGTAAGCGATAGGAATGAGTGACAGTCAATCCCGAAATGTTCCGGATGACTTCGGAAGGTATCGTTAATGCTGAATTGAACATGTAAGGATAGGTTTGATTGGTTCTTTTAGAAGCATTTGATTGGAGAACCTTACCTCACCAAAGTGCATGCTGACGTGACCATATACGAGCGACAAGAACATATCGGAGTGGATAAAAAAATCTGGTCTTAATGAGATCGCAGGCATATGCATTCATTTTACAAATGCTTATTCAGGGAGGTAGATACCAACCTATAAAGTTGAGATATACCGTAATCCTAACTCTGGGCTAATAATTGATATATGAACTGACTAAATGTATGAGTCGCAAACTAAATATATATCGCTAATCGTAAAGCTGACGTGAATTTTTAAATACGCACTAGCACAGTTTTCATTTCTGTCAGAAATCATGATTTACCCCTTAATATAATTGTCACACCAAAATCATGTTCTATCAGGATTCGACTAGAGCAGATTATAAAAAGAAATGTAAATGCATGTATATACATGTAGGACATGCTGTTTGTTGTCAGATTTTTTCACTCATATTGAGACGTCACCAGTTGTAGGCGACGTAATACATATTTTAACCATGCTTAGCGTTCAGGGCCGTAGTAGTGAGGGTTCTGTAGCGTGCCAACGCCTGCCGTGACACGGGACCTCCGAGTTTAAGGTCATATCCAAAACACCTTACTTCTACATAAGAACGTTTGTCGAATTAAGGAGCAGCCACCACCCATATTTACGTCTGAGGTTTGACGTGGTCATGGCTCGAGCGGGACTCAAACTTACAACCTTCCAGTAACAAAGCGAACGCTCTAACACTGAGCTACTGCGGCAGGTCTAATGTCGGGCCTATGGCGAACCAGTATGAAAAGTCTCGAGTTCGACACGGCGCTGAAATCCAGATTCGAACGGAGCAACCCTATGACGAAATGAGCGCTCTAGGCTACCGCTACCAGTCCACCAAGTCCTACATCTATAAGCACGTTAAAGAACCTTCACTACCATACATGTCCAAGACCAAATACAACATCGATATCGACGATATTGACAATAACGTGACGATGTCATGTTGATATTGACTTCTTGCGAACTTACTATCGGATCATAAAAGATGGTTATCTTTCAGGAAGAACAAATACAATGTCGGTTCATCAAATAATATCGATATCTACACGGTATTGACGATATCAATAGCAATTGGAAGTCGTCAAACGACCATAAGCAAAACGATAATAAATCGATATCGACACAATATCGTCGATTTCGATTATTGATTTATTGTTTTACGTCCCACCGAGAATATTTCACTCATATGGGGACGTCACCATTGCCGGGGAAGGGTTGCAAAATTTAGGCCTATGCTCGGCACTCAGGGCCTTTGAGCAGGGAGGGATCTTTATCGTGCCACACCTGCTGTGACACGGGGCCTCGGTTTTTTCGGTCTCATCCGAATGACCGCCCCATTCAGTCGCCTTTTACGACACGCAAGGGGATGCTGAGGACCTATTCTAACCCGGATCCCCACGGGTTTTGTCGATTTCGACGATATTGACAGCAATATGTAGCTGTGAAGCACCCATAAGATAAATGGTCTTGATTCAATATCGAGACGATATCGACAGCAAGTTGTAGCCATCAAACATCCATAAGAAACACGATTTAAAAAAGATGATCATGATTCGATATCAACACGATAACGTCACTAACATTGTTTGATTATCATAGCCACCAGAAGGTTACTTTTCGATATCGTTACGATATCATGTTGTGTTTGACGATATCGTCGATATCGTATCTACATCGTGTCTTGGACATAACTCGCCTGAACGCGCTATACATAGGTCAAAATTTGCAGCACTTCATCTAGACCTGATGACGTCTAGCTACAAGAGTGAAGAAGTTTCAACACCATTATTCAATTAAAGGACACATAATATGAAAGTAACATGTTGTATCTCAACAAAACTTTATACATACTTAAATAATCATAATATTTCATCCGACTAAAATAGTTTTGATGTGCTTTCAGATGTGGCAACTCCAACATGTTTACGGTATGCAGAAATGAAACACAGATTATAAGCGGAAGTGACGTGCTGAGCAGTGTGGGAATTGAACTTCCTGTATATTGTTGTGTCGGGACCTTAGTTGCGTTGATTTTTTTGTTGCGTATTCTTGGGTATTATGCCATTAAATATAGATTGTAAATAAATGATTCACTTGGTATTCTTTGGGAACAGAGGTGCAGAATTAATTTTGTTCACTTTCTTATGTTAGTTTAACTAAGAATAGATAATTGCAAAGAACTTATGTAAAATCTATTTTCGCTACAGCTCTTAATGTAGTATTCTCACTAAATGCTAAAAACCACAGCAAATATTAGTTGCTTATAAGTATCTTATATAATATCATGTTCTACAATTGCTTGATTTATAGTATCTCAAGACATTATAAGTCATAAATTTGCCATTTGTAAATGTACGATAAGTTCCTGTCTTTATATCAAAATATAATCAGCATGAAAAATTAAGGAAGAGTCATCAATCTCGTAAGTCCCAAACAGAATACAAAAAAAAAGAGTTGGATAAACCAAAGGTGGGATCAGATGCCTAGGAGAAGTAAACATCCCATGTCTACCTGTCACATTCGCCGTTAACCCATTGTCTTGATCAGGTAATCGGAGTAATCCATAATCAAAATCAGTGTATATAGAAAACGGTTTAACAATTGTTATAAGACACATCAGACATCATTTAACCCAATGCCAGGTTGTAATGACAAACTAGATCGTTGGATCGATCATAGAATTTGCGAAATGTTGACTTCAAACCCCTGCATCAACAACTTGTTAGCAAGTACCCTGCCTCGATTCAAAAAACTGATCATACGTAGAACAAACTCATGCCTATCGAATAAGTTACGAGACATACACACCATATGCAGTTGGTTATGAAATATTACTACATAGATATGGGAAGTTGACGATGGAAAAGCTGAAATCGTCCCGTTTGTCATGAAGATAAGTTGCTAGTCTGCCGTTAATATCTATGTTCAATAAACTATCCAAGTACGAAGCATACATGGAAGACTATGTGGTGTCATTTTTTTCTAGTTTGCTGGAATATATTGAATCAGCATATGAATGAAAATCATTATTATTAATAGATAAAGCGTCGTCAATATATCAAAATGTTGAATTAAGTCCAACCGCTAGAGATTTCTTCTTTTCATGTAGAAGCCTTTAAATAAATTCTGCCTCATAAAAATATAAACAGGTCAGCTAACAAAGGAGCACAATTCGTGACCATGGGAATTCCAACAGACTGTTGAAAGACCTGATCGCCAAAATCTACAAAGTTATTGTCAATGAGGAACTCCAGCATTGCTTTGACATCAACTTCAGATTTCTTGTGTGTAGAATCAGAGTGGAGGTTTAACAAAGTAATTTTAAAACGGCTGATCACTTTATATGAATATTTCATTTTCCCCTTTTTGTTAAAGAAGCAACTGCCTATACTGTGAAAATGTCTTGTTTTTAATTTATCGTGCGGAATGGTTGTGTAAAGTGTGGAAAAGTAATATGTTTTGATGTTGTTGATAAGTGAAAGGTTCTGGGATTTCAAATTTAATGGAAGTTCTCTTGGATGTCTCAGAATCCACATTTGATTTACACCACTTCTGGCATACGTAGTTTCACAATACGTCTGAAGTTGCTCCTTCACAACTGTCAATATATTCGTGAAGAATTAACAAGGAGCTTGGTGGAACATTTACTAGATCCAGCAATGTATCTTTGTAAGAGTTTTTGTAAAGTTCAGGAATCCAGTACAGGTAAGGCAATTCATATTCGTCCGTCCCATTGGTGGGGATATTAAATGTGTTTAAACCTGAAACATGAACAACGGTCGGCAGAGGATGCTTGCTCTTCCATGGCACCTGATCCTGCCTTCGCCTTTGTCAGAGGTCCGTGTTGCCCTACACTCGACTTTGTATATGGTTTTTTTACTATGGTTACGTTTAACACATTGTTTTCTTCGCCAATTTATACTGTACAATATTATTCATACTGTTTGTATGTAATGCAAGTCCAATGAGCCGCATGACTCAATTAAAGAAACTAACTAAACAGCATAATTTTATATTGAAAGTGAATTTAAACAAAATTTTGGGGAAAATCGTGAATCAGTTCCTTTAGATATTTAGCAGCTCTTCTTGTGTAGGACAAACATAATTATATGATCTGCCTTTGATTAACATACCCGCATAAGCGAACTTTACCGACTGTGAATATGTATGTTGAATATCAAAAATTTAATGCTAGAACTCTAAAATGTTGGATTTATAAATCTATGAATACGAGCACACCGGGGTTATTTTCAAGATTTAAATTGACCAGCGTTTGTAATTTTTCAACGCATGTATCTCCTTCAATGAACAAGTATTACAAACCCTTTTCTGTAGACTCAGAAGTTATTTAGGAGTATAGAGAAAAGTAATATAAATTATAAAATCACGTGACTTGATATTATGTACTTTAAAGGCCACACTACAGGTGTTAAAACACTTCAGACATTTCGAATTGGACACTTTAAAATCGGCTGCTGATGTTACGGTGCTTTATGGGTGTTTTTTTCAGCTACAAAGCAGATTATTATTTTAGATTTTCTCATCATTGGAAATTTCCCGAGTTAATCAAAACGGTCCATTGGTCGGAAAACAGAACGGCTACCGTACTGGTGTTTCACCCTAGGTAGTGTAAGTATCGTTTAGAATTTTGTACTCACTTTAAAGCTGACATGAATTCTTAAATATACATGTATTAGAATTATTCATGTCCGCCATATGTCTCTGCTTATTCGCCATATTTCATTGTTATATCTATCAGGATCTACAAGGTAATTAAGTCGCTAAGTCAAACTGGATGCAAGGTGACGGACAACTTATACACCGTTAATAATCAATCGCCAAACGTGGGATTTAATTAAGAAACAGGGTATATGTGGAATTTTACATCAAATCAATGGCCGCTTACAGAAGCTAGAAAACTTAGAAGAAAGACTTACTAAAGTTAAGAACACATAAAGCAGACTTACTAATATACAAAAAATAATATAGAAAGTATTATTTTATAAGCAAGAAAATTGACAAATATAAGGGCAAAATTAAAACTCTGGAAACTGACGTATCTGGGTTTAAAAAGAGAGATGAAAGTAGTGAAATAGACGCAGCAGGAGATGGACACTTGCATTGATGGAATAAGTAATTTATTTGATGGTGTGACGAAAGAAGTGAAGGGAACACAAAGAGAGGTGAAAGAATTCAAACAGGAAACGAACAGAACAAACACAAACAACATAAGTACCTTCCGACCATGAGGAAATTTATACATGGTAAAATGTGGGCCCGTAGAGACATTGAATTTGAACGTGTACACAGGATCAGACGTAAATTGCACAACGTAAACGCACGCCACTCGACAGTATCGTGGCGAAATTCTTGAAGTACAAAGACAGTACCTAGTGCGTAGGGAAGCCCCACCGTCACTTAAGTGGAACAACGCAAGGAATTTCTTTATCCAGTGATGAGTGAGACTCATAAAAACAAACAGAGGGTAACGTTAGTGAAGGACTCATTTTTACATTGATGATGCGCAATATTTAAGCTTTCTTCCTCAAAGCGGCACTCTGATGCCTTAGTCAAAAATGGGCAGTTCCTGCATGAGAATGGCGATTTGTGGCGCGAAATTCAAATATCCATTGTGGCACGATAAACACGGTGTCCGCCCACGCGGTCACGCTAATTACTGCCCCCATACCACTGTCGTTGATCAAGTCGGCGACGGCTGGTGGCAGACATGTCGCCTATCTCGCGCGAGTGTGGTACTGGCGGCGTTTAACAACACATCGAATTGAATTCAGCATTTAATGCTAAATCTGATATGAGTCAAATTATGGACAATCGCAATTCAATTCCACTAGCTATACAAAATTTAGATGGAATGAAATGATGAACTTAGTCAAATCATGTCTGAGTTTCATAAATGTGGTCCTCTTAAAGTCTCTGTATCAGAAAGAGAAGTAGCTAATGATACACCTTGAGACATGTGACCTCAGTAGCTAGTGATAAACACGTGAAAGACTGCACGGTATTTATAATAAAACATTACGAGATTTTAATGTTGATAAATCATTTGAAAACCACCGTGTATAGGGGCTGTAAGTCTCATTCTTGTCACTTCCGGTAAAGCGTTTCCGGTGACATGGAAAACATATGATAATACCGTTACAATTTTGAGACAACTACATATTCGATAAAACAAAGCTTGTGAGTAAATCAGAAAACGTCCTGTACCGCAATTGTATTTTAGTGTCCATTTTTGACGAATAGACAACCGACATGTACTGTATATGGTCCAAGCGTCGATGAGGAAAAAGTCATACAAAGTAAAAGTAAGGAAAAAAATACGTTCATAATTCGATTTTAAACGCAATTATTTTTAGTTGACTTACTTCTGCTATTTCAGTTAAATCGACTAGACTTATAATTGTCAATAATTAGACGCGCAACTATATAGTTAATTTTTTATGCGATGATGTCAATATAGATAATTTGGAAGGGGCGGGGAAAGGGGGGGTCGGTTATATATTATGGACAATTACAACCTAATTAATATAAGCAATGGGTATTGCAAAAATTACTTAACTATCTGTCAGTGGAATTAGTAGAATTACAGCTGAAAGACATTACAGCTGGACGTGTGTGTGTGTTAAAGTGGTACTAGTAGTGGTGTAGTAAAAATTTAAAAAAGGGGGTTACTAACACATGATAATTAAATAATTAGGAATGATCTTCACTAATACTCTTAAATGCAAGGACATGTAGATAATCGACTGGCTTTGCATTTTTATACTTACATTGTGTTTGTGCTTATTTCTTATCATATTTGTAATTGAATAAATATAAGGATTTGACTGCAGAGTCTGAGTTTTTAGTGCATCGCTCGATAGCTTCCTCTTGAGGAATAAAAAAAGTTTATGGAATGTTCAAGCACAATCCCCAATTGATCATGAATTCTGAACACCTTGTAAGATTTCGCAGTGACACGCATGTTGGTCAATAAGCGACAGCACCATGCGGTTCGATACACAAGTCACTCAATTTGAAATTATGTATAATCTTTCAAGAAATGCATGCCATGGCTTAGGTGTCCAGGAATATCTTGTGTAGTCTCGGCAGCTATTATAGTCCTTGCTGATGAGAGCTGCAACTTTCTTTGATATCAAACTTGAATTTAAAGTTAGAAGAAAATCATTTAATTTTTCATGCACAATGTTTTTCAAAGGAAGTCGTTGTAAGTGATCTTAAACTAGTATCATCCTCTCCACAAAACTATCTGTATAATTTGAATTTGGTATAGGACATTTCGCGTAGATGGAAAATATTGTTTATCAATGACACTCCCACTATAACCTGAAAAAAATTGTAAACATGTACTTGTAAACAACCCAAACATACACCATTTCACGAGGACATGAACCTGTGTGTGAAATATGTCTATCAGAACCCGTATGTCTGAAAACACAAAACCTGTGAAATTGAAACAAAAAATTGAAGCCCCTCCCGAAGAAACCAAATCTTAATTATATTGTAAGTTGGAAAAACTTTGCAAAAGAGGTATATCTATGTGTGTTAAAACAAGACAGTGAGAGGATTGGTGGACCGGGAAAACACGTGGAGATATATAAGAGAAAGTACCATCGTGGTAAGAGAGCGGAGGGCGTATGGGTGTTTGGCGGAATAGAAAGGGAGTCGAAGAAGTTTTTCTTTGAGGTCGTGACGATAGAAGCTCCAGCACTTTGATACCAATTATCAAAAAATTCGTGCGGTCCTCCGGATAAGACCGGAAAAACTGAGGCCCCGTGTCACAGCAGGTGTGGCACGAGAAAGATCCCTCCCTGCTCAAGGGCCATGAGTGCTGAGCATAGGCCTACATTTTACAGCCCTTCACCGGTAATGGTGACGTCTCCATATGAGTGAAATATTCTCGAGTGGGACGTACAGCAATAAATAATCAATCAATCAAAAATTCGTAGAGCCTGGCACTGCCATCTTGTCAGACTATTGGAAAGTATTGGAAAGCTTATTCCAGTTTAAAATCAGAAAGATACCAGCATCTAACAGTAAATCATTCAATTTAATTCAAAAACAAAGAGAACGGAGCCTTTACGAACCTCATCGAATCTACCTCGAGTGCAATTAAAAACCGGCACCCAAAAACAACACTACGGCAGTTATCTTATTGAGTACTGCATACGGAAAAAAATTGAAAGGCGTTGACAATAAATTTACCTTATTCTTAAATCTCATCAAACGCATCGAACCTTGCAAAAAGGTCAACCGCTGGCCACACTACCTACTAAAAACAACACAGACCAATTTAACGCTAGCATGGATTTATTTCACGACTAAGGTAGCTTTTATTTCTTATTTTAGTGATTATTGGGGGCTGCCGCTCCCAATTCTTCTCGATCAAATCTTGCCTGTCGTTTCAATGAGACAAAATAGCGGCGCCTGATAGTTGTTACGTTGCTAAGTTGTTTTTTCGTCCCACCTCACGCGCGGATCTAAAATCAAAATGGCGGCTGTACTGGTAAAGTGCAGGCTATCCAAAAAGTCTAACCCCAAAAGTATTTTACAAACGTTTCGACAAAAAGAAATATACCACCTGCGATTTTTTGATTACAGATTTTTTTACAATATTTTAAATCCTTATGTGGCATTGCTAACATCGAAAACCCCGACCCAGAAATATTTTATGAATCTGCAGTGTTCACGGAACTTGAACGAACGATTACTTTGGATGTCCCTTGAAGCAATTTAACGGCTCAAGTGTATGTGTAACGCTTATATGATTTTTGTATCTATGTCTCTGTGTGTTTATTTTTTGCTTTTCTTCATTTTTCTTGTTTGCATTTATGTCTGTTGTCCAAATGTAATGTGTATGTATTAGTTTAAATAATCTGTGTTTCTATATATATTTCTACATAGCGGAAATAATGAATGAATGAACATCAAAAACCCCGATCCAAATATACGTGATGAGTCTGCTGTGTTCACGAAACTTGAACGAACGATTACCTTTGACGATATCCTTAAAGCAATTTAACGGATCAAGTGAAATAAAAGCAATAACATTGACCATATTTTAAATAAATATATCACTAAGGACCCTCTATGTACTAACGAAAATCAAATCACATTAATATATTATATTAATTTTATCTATGTAGTTTTCAATATATGGTACGGGCCATTTACCTCCAGAAAAAATGAAGTATTGCTGAAAAGAAATCACAATTGCTCACTTGAATGAAAATAAGACATGCAAATAAAGAGTTCTGAAAGTAAATGAAAAATGATGGTTTAAGTTGAAGAAATTGATATTGTCAATGAATTTAGTTATCTTGGAATATTATTGAATTTTGATGGAAAATTTTATAAAACACAACATCAGCTGTCTTTACAATGCAGGGAAACTGTTTTCACTTAAACAAAAGTGTGTGAACATTACTTTTAATCATTTGTTTGATACTTACATTTCCACTGTTGCTAACTATGGCTGAGTGGGTTTGCATCCTTCAACAGACATACAAAATGTTTACTTAGATTTCTGTTAAAGTATATTAAGTGTAATACAATCTATATAAAATATAAATCATACACGGTACCAATTTTGATGCACCAGATGCACATTTCGACAAATTATGTCTCTTCGGCGATGTTATGATATATTGTGAATTTGGTCGACTATCGCTTATTAATTTTGTTTCATAAAATCGAAAATTGTTAAATATTGGCTTAGACTTGTGCGCTCTGATAATTGTGTCGTGCAATTTTCTTTTAACTATTTAATGACTGAATATATATACTATAAAGACAGCATTTTGCAAATTCTGTGGTCGTTATAACGATTTCATTAGACAAATTGGCCTGTCATTTGATCAAATGCTGTCTGATATCTTTCATAGCAATTGTTAAGTCGTTCTTCATACACATATTTGACTACGAATTAATCCATTTACCTGATCAAGGCAATGGGCTCACGGCGGGTGTCATCCGTCAACAGGGGATGCTTACTCCTTCTAGGCACTTAATCCTACCTTTGGCGTGTCCTGGAGTCCGTGTTTGCTCAAATCTTGTTTTGTATTCTATTTGGGACTTTCGAGATTGACCACTGTTTGTTATATTCTCCTTGATATAAACGAAAATAAAATGCACTTTTCAAGCTTTGTTGTCTATGGAAATCAC
Organism: Ostrea lurida; assembly: GCA_903981925.1. Classification (NCBI taxonomy): domain Eukaryota; kingdom Metazoa; phylum Mollusca; class Bivalvia; order Ostreida; family Ostreidae; genus Ostrea; species Ostrea lurida. The sequence continues at coordinate 19,542 of CAJDSM010024179.1, read as the reverse complement.
ATAATTATTTACAGTCACCTTGCTACATCACATTTATGTTACCATATGTTGCACTTTCAGCATGAAGACAAAATCCCGTGACGCTGTTCTAACCTTCACAGATGTCTCTCTGACTTTGAAAGACAAGACCATTCTAACAAATATCAATGGAAAAGCCAGAAGCGGACAAATACTAGCTATCATGGGACCAACAGGTAAATTAAAATCATTGTACAGGGTTTTATTACTGATCAGCAATGCAGAATCGTGTTGCTTTAAGTATGCTTATTCAAATGCCAGGTCCGTGTTCATTATATGATCAGTGTATTTTTGTGGTGTAGTCATCATTCAGTTTTTCATGTATATTTCTGATAATTTTAGGATCAGGAAAAACCTCGCTTTTGAATATTTTGGCGGGAAATGTTCCATTGACGTCTGGAACGATTACTCTAAACGAAAAACCCTTTACAAAGTTACAGCGGCGGAAACTGGCGTATGTTCTGCAGAGTGATATATTTCTTTCGTGGCTCACGCTAAGAGAAACACTATACGTAAGTATTAGTGTTAAGTTTTGGAGTTACGGTTTCGTTTCTTTTGACCATCACAATAAAAATGAAAGGCTCGGATTTAAAATCAATTTTGGAAAATATTTCAGTCTACCAAAAATTTTAGATGAATTGTGTTTCACAATATAAATCTTAAACGGTATAAATTTTAATGCACCAGATGCGTATTTCGACAAATTATGTCTCTTTAGTGATGCTCATACCGAAATGTTGGAATCCAAATCATTTGAAGAGCTGAAAAGTGCAGTGCCAAAGACTAGACACAAATACGTTGAAGGATATAAATATCACAAAGATTAATTGAGTGATAAAAGATGAAAGCAGAGCTCTATGTTTATTTCTTGCAGTTCACTGTCATGATTCGACTTCCCGATCACGTGTCAAAGGCAGATAAAATGGCACGAATTGACGAAATTGTGGATGCGCTTCATCTCAGAAAATGTTTGGACACGAGTAAGGAATCAAAATAATTATTGCTTGTTACAATTGTTTAATTTCAAAATCTTAAAATGTAAAAATATAAATAGTTTATATTACACTCAGCCTAATATCCCAATCGATGTTTTATCAATCAATGATAATACTTTTCATTCTGATGTCGATTCCATATATCCGAGCGAACTCGACTAATGAAGACACTACAGAGTCTTACGCATCTTCGTACTTACATATTTTATTGAACATAGACATTAATGGCAAAGTAGCAAAAATAACCTTTGATTTCATAATTTGCTTCATATTTGGATATTTTACTTGATATTGACTCTCATGGCAGACTGACAACTACATTATGATAAACGTGATGACTTTTTTGCAATCGTCAACTTTCCTTTTCTATGTAGTAATGTACCACTATCGCCTGCTTATGGTGTGTATGTATCTGAGTTGATTCGATACGCAAGAGCATGTCATGCATATGAGAACTTTTTAAAGCGAGGCCAACTACTAACAAAAAGTTGATGTTGCAGGGTTAAAACGAGTCTCGTTTAAAGTCATCATTTCGCAAATTCTATGGTCGCTATAATGACTTGTTTTGTGATTACAAATTATCACTAAGTCATATGTTGACTGTTTTGTTTCATACCCTTCGTTAGACTGTCGTTTTCCTACTAGATTTGACATTCTACTAGATTTTACTTTGTTTCGACTACGGGTTCACGGCGGGTGTGACCGGTCAGCAGAGGATGCTTACTCCTCCATGGCACCTGATCCTGCCTTCGCTTTTGTCGAATGTCCGTGTTGTCCTACACTCGATCTTTTTTATATTTGGTTTTTTGGACTATGGTTACGTTTAACACATTGTTTACTTCGCTAATTTATATTTCAGCTTCTCCATCGCTGTCTTCCCATATTCATGTAGCAATATTTCATTATCACCTGCATATGATATTTAAATATCTCCACTGATTCGATTATTCTGCGTATGATCAATTTTTGGAATCGAGTCAGGCTACCGACAACCACATTGATGATACAGGTGTTTCAACAGTCTCGTTTAAAGTCAGCATTTCGCAAATTTTATTGTCGTTATAACGGTTTAATTTGCTCATGCAACCTGTCATTAGTTCGAATTCATATTCTGTCTGACGTGTTTCATACCAATTGTTAGGCCGTTCTTTATAACCAGATCTTGACTACTGACTACCCCGTGTACCTGATCAGGATAAACTGTTTTGGGCAGATGTGGCCAGTCGATAAGGATTGCTTACTCCTCCTAGACACCTGATCCCACCTCTGGTATATCCAATAGTCCGTGTTTGTCCAACTCTTCTTAATATGTATCCCGTAAAATATTTATAATTGATGACTGTTTGTTACCTTTCATTCGATGACTTTTCATTGTTATTTGAGGGACTTCAGTAGTCTGATCCTGATCCTGCCTTCGCTTTTATCAGAGGTCCGTGTTGCCCTACACTCGATTTTGTATATATGTTTTTGTGACTATGATTACGTTTAACACATTGTTTACTTCGCCATTTTATCCTTAAAATCGTAGCAGTGAGAGTGCTTTGTATTGCCAACATCTACCGCAACATATTCAAACGTCAGCATGTTGTCGTCGCAGGGCTATATCTCCTCGAACAGTCGTGGCAAAATGTAAAAATTGCAAAATTTGTAATGCTTCACGAACAAGATGATCTGTATACTTTTTAAAAATTAATCTCTTCCTTTTTTCATCTGACAGTTATTGGTGACTTTATGCATCGAGGATTGAGCGGAGGGGAGAAAAAGCGGGCCAACATTGCATGTGAGCTGCTGACCGATCCCAACATTATGTTGATAGATGTACGTACACGCTTTAACCAGTAATCTTTGTGTCCTATGTTCATCTGTATATTTCCTACCACTGGACCAATAGACATTAACCTCTTATGTAAAAATCTCAAAGTGCATAAAACATTTCCAGGTATTGGTAAAAAATAACATAGACGCGCGCTTGTCTCACACACACAGACGAAAATAACCAATAGATAAATTACTATGTTGTAAAACTTTGATCCCCTACTGAGACCTCGTCAGATTTGAATGAATTGAATCTGCAGTACTTGAGGATGCTTGCATAATAATATGACTAACAAAGGTCCTGTTGCTCTCAAGTAAATATTTTTATGTGTTGCCCCGATAGATTTGTAAGATTTTAAAAATATTCCTGCCATGTAAATATTTGATCCACTGTTGTGGCCCACCCTACCGCCATGGTAAGATTTGAAAACACTGAAATCTGAATTACCCGAAAATACTCGCTTACCAACATCGCGAATCAGTCTAGCAGACCAGGAGAATGTTCACCAGAACATTATATCCCCACGTAAAACTTTAATCTTACCCTATGCCGGGGTGATATGATTCAGATATACTTAAATTTCCATCATATGTGGAAGCTTTATCTTTCACTTCTCATCCGAAGAACTTGAAATAACCTTTGAATAACCCACCTTATTTTTTGCCTGTCTTGCTTCTCTCCCCTTCAAGGGGAAGGTGGTTCTTCATTTGAACATCTTGAATCCCAATGCAATTATCCATCTGTACCAACTTTGGTTTTAGAGAAGATGTGTACAACACTAAGGACAACGACGACTGAAAACAAAAACATAAACAAATTCAGAAAAGCTCACATGCGCCTTTGTCTCCAGTGAACTAATGAAGAGGTTTACTATGCAGGGGCGGATCCAGGAATTTTTGAAAGGAGGTTCAATCATTTTGGTTTTGAAAAGGGAGTTCCACCCTCAAAATACGTAAATTTGTATCCTTTTTAAGCAAAATTTCCTGACGAAAGAGGAGTGTGTGCTTCAATCTCCGGAACACTCCCTCCCCCCCCCCCCCCCGGTAGATCCGCCTCTGCTATGTATGAGATATGTACGTAGGAAGTATAATAAAATGATAATCAGTAGACCAGATTCTATTCAGCTGATTAGAACAGGACTGCCATTGATTTTGCATTCTTAGTACCTAGTGACATTGTTTATGATAAAATAAAAATATTTTGTTTCATGAAAAAGTTGCACTGAGGTTTGGTATTGAGCGATTTATGGACATTCCTTTGATATTATATAATCCAGGAACCAACTTCCGGTCTGGATTCGAGCACCGCCCAAGTGTTGATGGAGGAACTTCTGGACTATGCCTCCCAGTATAACAAAACGATTCTGACCACCATTCACCAACCCTCCAGTCAGATCTATCACATGTTCTCGTCCCTATTGCTGCTCGTCAACGGACACGTGAGTTTTGATTTAATGAACCATGTTGTGTTTAATCAGATTCTGATTCTGTTCTCCTTCATCCTTATTAGTGTCAGACTCTATTTGTTCTACATGTATATGTAATCTTCGTTTTGATTGGTTGAACAAGCAAAGTTGAATAGAAATGATTCATCAACTTATTAACTATTAGGCTGCCTATTTTGGTGATGCTCATACGGCCTTGCAATACTTCAGTGACCTTGGATTAACAGTCCCTGACAAGTATAACCCCGCTGATATTATGTGTAAGTATGTCCAAAGAAAGCAGCTAATTGATACAATTATGATATTTCTTTTGTCTCCAGATAGCAGCTGCTTTAATCCACAAATTGGTTTAATTATTTGTGATGTGTGAGTTTTCTTTGTCAATAAAAACATGAATGGAATGAAATGAAAACGTGTATTAAGCAGCAGTAGATCTAAACTGACACTGGTGTTTGATATAATTTTCAGTGGAGATGATAACTATCAATACAGAGGTCATCATCTTATGGCGTCTGACAAAAGATAGTAAGTTATACCACTCAGGAAAAAAAAGATGCCCATTTTATTGGTAGTTCTCATGTTGTCATGGATCATTAACCCATATCCCATAGGTATTCGCGTTAGAATAGATCCTCAGTACCCCTTGTTTGTTGTATTAGGTGAATAAAAGAGGCTCTCCTTCGAAGACAGAGGCCTCGTTTAACAGCATATGTGACACGATAAAGATTTCTCCCTGCTCAAAGGTCGTAAGCGCCGAGCATAAGCTTAAATTTTGCAGCCCTTCACCGGCAATGGTGACGTCTCCATAATTATGTATGAAAAATTCTACAACGGGACATTAAACAATATACAATCAATCGTTCAGTTCCTGCATCAGTTCAAACTTTTGAAAAATTCAGCTTTTTTTGTTGTTGTTGGAACAACTGACTAAATTTCAACCAATTTTGGTATATAACATCGATGAATCAAGGGGGATGTGAGTTTTATAAACGCTCCCTCTCCAGGGCTTGAAAGTTGTAGCAATTACTATAAAATATCTTGTTCTCAATTCCTCGATATCCAGCAGGCGATGGTATGAATTTGTCAAGTAACAGTTCTTTTCCACTAATGTAAGAGTCAGGACCCCTGGGTACAGGGTCAATGTCCTTGAATGGAGCTTAGTTCGTCATGTTTTAATACTCCATTATATACATTTATATAGGAAACCGTCTTCCTTACTTCTTGATATTAAGGTGGTAAAATGTTTGAGAGTTGTGTCCTTTTAAGAAATCATGACCCCTGGGTTTGGTCCCGAGGCTCGGACTAGGTTGGTTAAATATTAAAAATGCCATATATGTCATGTCGAAAACTTTATCTATCCCCTGAACGCTAAACAATCAAACTGTTCATATACTGTAAAGGGGGAAATATTGGCGTGGGTTTTATTTTCGCTATATTCGCGATTATATTAACGTTCGCGAAAATAAAACCATTGCGAAGTGCTATTCAATGTATTTGAAGGTATGATTCTAATTCAGTTTACTTAATATCCGCGAAAATTAAACCATCGCGAAATACAGAAAGAAAAAAAATCTCGAAATTTTAACCCCGCGAAATTAAAGCCCTTTACAGTAATTATAATGAGCAGTTAACAATAGTTGAAAGTCGTATAAATTCATTTGTCCATTAAAACTTAAATAGAATATCGTTTCACTGTGATGCAATATACTTATTTCTTTTATAAAAGAATTTTGTTTTATCACTTATCCAAGGTAATGATAAAATACGTATTGTTCATAATACCAGTTTTTACACTGTTTTTACCGACATATTTTGACTACAGATTACTCCGTATACCTTATCAAGATATAAGGTTTACGGTGGATGCGACCGGTCAACAGGGTTATTCTACATACATAGACTATGCTCGCCCTGATTTGCCACTGATGGAATAGTTAAATTTGTATCTGTACTAATAATACAGCGCTTTTTGCGTCTTACATGCTATTGCATATGACAGTGTTACCTTTACTCCAATGAATTACACTGGTGATTTCGCGAGGATTAATGCCATTGGACTAAAACAATTAATTATAGAAGTCAATAATTTCTTTTCCTATTTAGACTTGCTTTGTATACATTAATACAATGACAAATTGATAATCCATTTATTACGAGGTGCGTCACATGACAGTGTTGCAAAATCGTCATTCATATATTGTTTTATTGTCAATTGGGTTTTTTATTCTTAAGTTAGGTCCGTTCTTTTAAAAAAAATTGTGTCAATAATAGTTTTTATTTGAATAATTTATACAATTTTCTTCATAAAATAGGACAGTGTTCCTATCTCAACCCTAAGTGTGACTTGGCCTAGTAATCAAGGTCAATCTTGCGTTTTTATATCCTTGGAATCAAATGTAAACCAATTTTCCTCACAACTTATTCAAGAAAATAAAACAATGCATGTAATTATAATTTTTCACATCAATCTTGAACTTTCAAAATACGGCAAACTATTATATCAGCGGGGTTCATTTTATGTTAAATTGCCACATATAGTCTTTAAGAATTTTGTTAACTTGAACACATTTGAAGCCCTGATGCTTCATACAATTTTTCCAATATGTTGTGTATTTTATTGCCAAGATTTGTTGTGTAGGAGACACGCCACAAACTAGCTTTTCAATCGTATTACAATAAATATGCTTATAGTTAAGTCCTAGAGACGAACAAAATTTGATTCGTTATAAACATAGGTCTAAATCCGTGGTACCTTACCTACAACTGGTGACGTCTCAATTTGAGGGGTTTTTTTCGACGGGAAAAACAAACAAACAACTATTATATTTTATCATTGAATGATACGTATGTATATAAATGATTTTAATATATATATGCACTTTGTGGAGCATATCATCTAATTTGTCTGAATCTGAATCACAGGATTGCATTCACTACAGTGAATTGCATCTTTGCGGTAGACAGGCGCAATCAGCATTAAGATCTGATATATTTTCACCCAAAATGTTCCTAACAAAATTCTTTATTCTTTAATAAACCCTTTGATGATTACGCTTTTAATCATGTTTTCTGATTAATTTCAAACAAAAATAATCAACGATATCACAGAATTTCGCGTATCGAGTTATGCCACTGAAATATAAAGTATAAAGCAGCCAATCAAATATGTTATTACAAACGAATTTGATTCTACACAATATCACAAGCTGGAGAAAATGTATTAGTTAATTGACGAAGAAAATATCCACAGTAATTTTAGGGTTGAAACAGATAACAGTGGACTTTGTAACACGAAAGAAAAGCACATCGAAAAGGACCAAACGAACAGAATGATGATGTCATACATGAATAGAAGCAGCACGAAAACGCCCTTACACGATGTTGTTAGTCCTGTATATAACAAAAGAGGTAATGTTTTGTTCATAAAAATGTGTTATCTATCTTCGAAATAAAGTTAGTGACTCACAAGTTGACGCATACCAAATAATCTGTTAAGAAAAAAGGCATATATTGCAACGTGTTTACTATAGGGTTTTTTTTTCAAGGAACAAGCGTATGTATATTTTCCCGCTTACTCTACTTAAGCATAAAGGCAAAGATAACGAACAGTGATCAATCTCGTAAGCATGAAAATGATTGGTTATATAATCAAACTGCAAATATAATGAACATTAATCAATCTCGTTAGACTCAAATAGAATACAAAACAAGACTGGGGCAAACACAGACCCTTGGACACACCAGTGGTGGGATCAGTAAGCATCCCCTGTCAACCGGTCACACCCGCTGTAGTCAAAATCAGTGTATGAAAAACAACAATTGCTATGACGTGTTAATACACCGATCCACAGCGAGTCGTGACCTTGTATTTTAACCAAATGACTTGCGCTAAAAAAATAAGCTCCGCCCACCGTCTCGAGCCTCGGACATTATTTCAACATCCGCTATAGTTGTATAGTAAACACGGGGGTGTTTCAACCGATCCTGCGTTCATAATATAGCGTGTACATGTCATTTTTCAAATGAGGAAATGATTACTTGTTTCTCCGAATCTGTTAATGAGACAGTGGGTATCTAGACGAACTTGATAGAGCCGAAATTCATACACTTCCTCAACCAAAGACGAACTACATGTCGTGGATTGCCTTCTGTCACAAGCCTCAGAATACAGCTAAATGCTCCAAAATAACGAATATGCATGTATTATGGACTAAGTAAGATGCTTTGTTGACTATTAAAGTACGTAAAAAATGTTAGACTCGGGCACATAGCATCGTTTTCGGAGGGGGGGGGTAGCTGATCTACAAAATCTTGTTTCCACGCACTACGCCTATGTGTTGATGCATCTGTCATTCGTGAGGATAAACATATAAGGAGTCGATATAGTCAATTAATAACGTACTTACAGTGAAAAGTTTTAATTAATATCACATGCCTTGGAAAAATGTGCACAGCATTGATGAACAAGTTAGGACAGTGACATACAATATTATACCACTGTTTGGCCTAGATATCTCAACTATTGGCCTAGTTGTAACTAGGGTACAGCTGACATGTCACATTTGCTGAAAGTTTTATTTTCCTTTTTAGTTTATTATGACGAGCCAGTACCAGAATACCCATGTTTGATGAGACGCAAACAGGAGGAAATGCATCAGTCTTAATTTAATTGATACACACATATGGAGATTGGACAGAGCAATAAACCCAATCAAGAAAAATGGGGATGCCATTGTGAATTCTTTTATCACAAACTGTTTAAAAAAATTGTATTTTGTGTTGAGATATCAGCTCATGATTTTGCAAAAATATATGATTATTCTACTATAAGCTATACATTTTTCAGTTATATTTAATATACCATTTTAAGATTCGATTTAGTTAGGTGGTTTGAATTTTAATTTAATTTTTTTCTGAAGTATTTTATCAAATTGTTTTTGTGTCGCAATATATAAGACATTTGATACTATCAACGGTCTCATTGAATATCAGAATTAAACAGCAATATTTTAAAAAAAGTATTTATTCTAAAACCCATCAGAGAAATTAAAATCACAAAATGTAAAAAGAAAAAAAAAATTTCAATTGATGCATTTTTAATTGTTGAGGGCACTTCAAAAAGCATATTTTAAATCTATGTCAATGTGTATGAAGAGCCTAGATTAAAGATAAGGATATTATTTATAGCATAAATCTCTCTATATGAAATGGATTGTTTGTAAACTAAGATAGGTGTGTCATTACAAGGTCAGCAAGAATGTTTGTGGATTTGAGCAATTTTTTAAAAATACTCTCAAGATTTAGTTTAGGGGAACATTTTGTACCATCTTTCATATCAAATGTTCACAAACTTTTTAAGATTGTGTAATTATGATCATTGTATTTGCTATATAAAATAAATAATAAATGGAACTGTTGATTAATAACATTGTGTGTTATGCTGACGAATTCAAGAATCATACTTGTTTTTGGTTTTGACTTTGAAAATACCATGGGATGAGACTGATGCAGGTTAGAATATAAAACCTCTTAGCTTGTACCACTGATTGGGCCAAACAAGTGCATGAAAGTTATTAAACACTCATTTAGTTTAAAATGTTGACCAGTAACGGATATTATAAGACTGTTGTGGGGGGGGGGGGGCTCAAAATCACTTAACTTCTATGTATTAAATTTACATTGCTGCAGGTTATATACCTATTACGACACCATGTTCCCAGATAAAAATTCTCATATTGCATTAAACTATCGCTCACCAATAAAACTTCATCATGCACTGAAATAGTTTTCCGTTCAGATGTTGAACACTATTCGAATTGCAAATTACTCTATTCTACAATATTATTATTGTAATGTATTGTGAGGTCTGGAAATCAAAAGATCAAAAATTTATACATACATCAGTTATTATCCAAAAAGCAAGTGTCCGAATGAAAGTTCTCAGCCTGTAGATCTAAATGGTTTGATAAATAAGCCTATCAAATCGCACTTTGAACAGCCGTTTAGATGCGACGAGGCCAGGATATAAAGACTTTACAGTTGTTTGTCCATGTCGATTTATCAAATTTTAAGCAATGTACGAACCAAACAAAGCAAATATTTAATAAAAGTATGAAAAACAAAACTCAACAGCCTGCTTGACTAATGCAAGCACTGAAATTGGACACAATCTATTACACTCGAGGATCGTCAGTCCAATATTAGGTCTAACATTTCGTGGTGATTTCTACGTTTTGTCAATGGAAATGAATAAATCGGAAGCATATAAATAGCAATGAATTTATGCAAACAATCAAAGCGTTTCCTCCAAACGGGACGAAATGGTGATCTTTTTAAAGTATAATCTACCAAATTTCGACTGGGATCATCCACAAAGCGTTTACAGTCGACGCCATTGTTTACATTTTTTGTCCGAGTCTCCGTTGTTGCTATGACGTAACTAAGGTGGGCGGGGTTTACGCTGCTGCTGTGGATCGGTGTATTGCGAAGAAACTCATCAAAAAGCATTTGACCCATTGACTACCATTGACAGGTTCTATTGGCAAACTAGTTCAATATCAACGACCACAACATTTTTGAAAAGCTGACTTTATAAGACACTGTTGGAACCCCTGTAACGTAAAGGGTTTTTGTCAGTGGCTTGTCTCGATTTAAGAAAAAGTCATACGCAGAGCAAGCTCGATGCGTTTCATACCAATTGTTACACTCATTCAAGTGAGCGATGGGGTCCATGGACCTCTATCTATTAGATCATTCCAAATTATACTACTTAGATTTCTTTAGACTTTCAGTTTTCTTTTCTTTTTTTTTTTTCTTTTTTTTTCTTTTTTATTAGATCCATCAGAAGTTGTCCTAGATGTGTCTTATTTTGATCACGTGATCACAAGCGGCATTGAATTCCCTATACTTCAAAAGTGGGGAGCCTCATTTTGGACGCAATTCTGTATGTTATGTTGGCGGAATAGCAAACAATCAAGATGGCGTATATTTGATGACTGTACAGTTGCACATGCCCTGATTGTCGGCTTTATCTTCTGTATTATATATTACCAGATACCACACTCTATTGACAACCTCCGTAACAGGATGGGTGCGGTGAGGATCATTTCACTAGATGAAAAGGCAAAGATAACGAACAGTGATCAATTTCGTAAGTCTCAAACAGAATACAAAACAAGGATTGGGCAAACATCGACCTCTAGACACACCAGAGGTGGGATCAGGTGCCTGAGAAGAGTTAGCATCTCCTGTCGACTGGTCACACCATATTTACATTTCCAACATTTAATTGTGTAGAAAGGAGAGAGAAAATGCAACAAATCAAACCTTGGGTTAAAGTTTTCGATGTTTGAAAACATCTGAGAAATTTACGGCGATTATACGGGTTCGATCGTGAGATACCCTAGATGGTAGAAGCACCAGACTGGAAATTTAAGCGGTTCGGGTTTGAAGTTTGGTTTTGTCCGTTACATTTTCTCCCCTCTAGTTACAATTATTTGAACTTTTTTATTGATTTAAAGTACACTGGCATCACATCTGTTTACAGGACAACTGTGAAATGCATTGAATTATTAGACTGTTTATTCTAAGAGAAATTCAAAATTCGATCAAGTGACCATGTGTAGGATTCGTACAATGGTTGAATATTTTGGCAGGTGTTCTTTCCTATTATGTTTTGGGGGTTTGCCATGGTAACAGATTCCGTGACTAGTTGTAAGTATATCTTAATTATTGTTAATAGCTTTCTCTATCACGTAAAATAGCATACATGTATATGTAACATAAAAGTTAAAAGTTTGTATATCAAAGTAGATCTTCATTTTGTCATTTCGGTCACACAGTATTTCAAATTGCCCTCCTTGTGCATCTTCTCAAGCCAAGGGTCTGGGGTGGATTGGACCGAAAATCCTTGGTTTGCGAGGATTTTGTGTTGATGAAAAGGTGAAGATAACGAACAGTGATCAATTTGATAAGTCCTAACTAAATTGAGGGTTGGGCAAACACGGATCTTTGGATATACCAGGTGAGAGCATGTGCCAAGGGGGAATAGGCATCCCCTGTCGACCGGTCACAGTCCTGGTGAGCCCTTTGTCTTGTTCAGGTAAATGGAGGAATTTGTAGTCAAAGTCAGTGTATAAAGAACGAAAGTTACTAACTTTGTAACTTAATAATCCTTACTGTTGTTGTGACCCAGTGGTATTTTATATAACTGGCCTGTGATATTCCCATGGAGCCCCTAACCTGGCTGTACCTATCGTTCTGTGCGATCCCGTACGATGACAATTGGCCACCGTATTACATTGTATTTTCATAAGAAATCACGGACTGCATGTTCCCTACGGTTTTGTTTAGTGTGAAATTATACAAGTTACATGTATCAATGATCGTAAGGCCTTAGCTCATATACATATCGTAAAATATATTGCATCATTTTACTATCATATTGATATGGAACATTATTTTTATGACTATGCTTCTATTGTTTGACCTATTTGTGATATAAGACCCTGTATCTTTCATTGATTTTTACCTGAATAAACTAATACTATTTTATGATCATTTTGCAGAAAACGTGCGCTGTTCAGACAGCAAACGCACGATTTTTGAAGAACATGGGGGAAGGCAAACCAATTGTAGGGAGGCTACACGTGCTCTCCCCAAGAAATAGTGCAATGATCGGGTGTAATGTAAATATATAATCTGTAACCTGTAGCTCCTTAAGATACCCCACCCAACCCAATCACGCGCAAATATATAGATGAATTTATCGTATGGCTGCTCTGGCTTGTAAAGATAACTAATTATAAATTTGCATATGAAAGTAAACGGACAATGACTCTTCCTACCCCCTGGGTAGTGTCTGCGTCCTGTGGACTGAAAAACTGACAAGAATAGGAAACTGTTCTTCTTGACAAACTGAATCGCATAGAATCCAGCAAAAACTGTTTCCCACGGGTAGCTAACCTCGTGTCAGAAAGTGTTCATGTTATGTATCAGATACAGCAAAAATTATTACGTATACTTAGATAGATTAGGCCCTGTATCATTTAACAAGAAGAGGTGAATATGAACAAAATGTGATGCTCTAAGGTATCGATTTGTTTATGTATGTTTTTGGATTGTCTTTAAAGTTACTGGAGAGCGAGAAGTGGTCAGGAAAGAGCGGAAGTCCGGCGCGTACCGCCTGTCCGCCTACTATACGGCCAAGATGATTAGCGAGCTGCCCATGATGTTAGTGCTTCCGGTGCTACAGCTCACTGCAATGTACTGGTTAGCAGGGATAGGCGGACCTTTGAAATACGCCATGTTCCTGGGAATTAACCTCCTGAATTGCTTCACCATGCAGGTGAGGGGATATAATTTACAACCACGTGATCTTAAAGCAATTCAGCACCGTACAGCCCTAAGCTTGTTTAGGACGAAAAACACACCATAGTGATATGGATGAAAAACGTCTGTAACTTTCTAGTGAATGGAGAAAAATAGTTCATATTCACAACATACGGAATGGCATAATGAGGAATGCCAAAACACATGCAATGTCTTCCAAAGGTTCATGTAACGTTTTTGTTTTTCGTCAAAATCTTCTGAAGTTAGGGCTTTGTGTGTGTCTTAATTAATATGATTTACAAATTATCACGTGCATAAATGTGTGCTGAAGTTTGATTGGATGAATTTAAAATCACGACAATTCTCTCATGCATCATGCAAACATGAAAAAAAATATCTTGTAGGCATATGATACGTGTGCCTCTTGAACGACATCAACAAAGACCCTGAATCATAGTCATATTAGATATTAATCTATACCATTTTGAAATTTCACTGAGACATTTGGTACATACTACAGAAAGCGAGAATGTAAAGTGAATGGTTGTGTAGAAGCACGTTGAGGCCGCGTTCTAAATCGGAGAGGTTTGGGGAATATATGTATCGGGTACGTTACAATTACAACTAGTTGCTTTATCTTTTCTCTCACAAAGTCTATGTAATTTTAATTTGAACATTTATCAATGCACTCGATATGCATTGTTAATATAATATAATATATTCAAATATCAGAGCATAATTGAATAATTTAATCAATTAAATCACACACACATTTTGTACCAACATCCTTACCAGTCAGTAAATAGCTAATGTTAATATTGTATGGTACCAATCTTGATGCACCAGATTCGCACTCGACAAATATGTCTCTTCAGTGATGCTCATACTGAAAAGTTAGAAATCTGAAACATGTCCGGCTTCAAAAATATTAATTCCGATTATTTATTTACGCAATAATGAAGTTCTCACGAATAAAAAAATATATATTTCTTGTGTTTATTTACAGAGTATTGGGTATATTATTGGCGCCTGTGTCCACAAGTTTAAGTATAGCATTACTGCTGCCAACACTTTGATGGTGGTCTTTCTATTATTAGGTAAGAATTTTACATACTAGTATCTAGACTGAATAGAAATTACCATCTTTCTATTCTAATGAGTACGGATATGAATCAAAGCACTAAAGAGAGATATTTACATAATATGCATACTATACAATATATAAATATTACCAATGCGTGTAATACAATTATACCCCGTGGAGATCCGGGTTAGAATAGGACCTCAGTACTCCTGGCTACCGTAAGAGGCGACTTAATGATTCCAGTACTACACAAGTGTCAGTCCAGACCAATCACATTACACATACCAAAATATTCGTACTCTGTGACCTCCTTTTCGAAAGGGAAAAAGCCCTCTTCGATCAATGCACACAAGATTAGGATAAATAAAAGAGATGCAATGGGTTTTGAGTTGACGAGACTTGTAGCATGACATCTCCCTGGCCTGTTGCTCTCCACACTTCTTTAGGTAATACTGCATGAGTAGTACTTGGAAAATGTACCACGAAGACTTTATTATTTTAAAGATAGTGGTAGATGGCCAATCTCTGAAGTTTACAAGAAGCGTAAAACGAACACAGATATCGAAATAGGGATAAGATAGACTGGGAATCTAGGACATTATAGAGAAATTTTCACCAACCAAACACAAAATCAGAAGGGGAGGGGGTAGTATCCATACTTTAGGTATCTGTGGCTACAATTATACGTGGAAACCTTTTAAAGACAAACTATTTTCAAAAGCAATCCACACATGCAATACTTTTTATGTACTGAAAAAAAAAACGTATTGGCTTTATTGTATAAAATTACTGAATATTTCATTACAGGAGGATTTTTCAATACGTCCTATCCGACATGGTTCAACTGGGCTAAGTATTTGTCTTTTCTCCATTATCCGTTCGCCGCCATTGTGATCTTGATGTTTGAAGATATGGAACCCGTACGGTAAGGACTGAAATTCTACGTAACATTGTAGTATACTTTATGTTTTGTACATTACACAGCATAGGCATAGGACTCTTTGTGAATGTGGGGGTAATGGGGGCGGTGGGGTGGTGGGGGTAATTTCTAAAATATGTGACAAGCAAAATAAGCACATAGGCCACTGCTCTGTTTTGAATGGGGGGGACAAACTTATAAATAATGTGACGAGCAAAAACAAAAAGACAACAAAAAGACACTGCATTGTATTGAATGTGTGTGTGTGGGGGGGGGGGCTAGTTTCTAAAAAGTGTGACAAGCGAATTAAATAAAAAACAAAACCAAAGAGATGCTGCTTTTGTTTTGAAGGGGGGGGGGGCAAAACTTCTATATAATGTGCTTAGCTAAGAATAAACCCCAAATTAAAAAAAAAAAAAAAAAAAAAAAAGAAAAGCAAAATAAATTCCCCAGATTAAACACTGTTCTGATTTGGAATGGGGAGGGGGCACACTTCTAATTGAATGTGGGGAGAGGGGGCCACTTCTAATTGAATGTGGGAGGGGACACTTCTAGTGTGACAAGCAAAAAGGCAGAAAAATAAAAAAGGCACATAGACATCGTTTGCAACTACTAGAGTAGTAATTCATTATAGCTGAAAAATACTTGACAAAAAGTAGCGGGGGAGGGGGAACATAGTTCTTCCTCTTTATAAGTGGGAGTGGGGGCATTTCCTCATGCCCCGTCCTCCCGCATGCACGTAAGCTTTTAACCAATGGGGTATACATTTTATATGCACGATATCAGTTGAATATCGGTATTCGACGCTTTTTATAATTGTTATCACACCCAAGTTATTTTCTTCTAAATGCGATCCATCCGTTTCACATCTGCCCAGTAAATGTTATAATATGTAAGACTCCAAAAGAGTTATGAGTGGCCCCAAAGTGCGAATGGGTAGTCGCAAAGTGCGATGGTATGCGCCAAAAGTGCGCATGGTTTGTTGACGGATACGAACGCCACAGTGCGATGGCCACGCCAAACGTGCGATGTCTACACGCCATAAGTCCCGATGGTGTGTGGAACATTTTGGTGACGTCACGTTATTCTTTCAAAGTTCACCCGAGGAATCTAACGTCAGTTCATCAACTTCAATTGCCGCTACGACATACTTTTTCAAGGATAAAAATGAAGAAACAGGGACGATAAGTCATGTGAAGAGGTCGGACTCCCTTGTACTCTCTGGTGTACTTTTTTATCACTTTATCGGCTTTGTCGCACGATTAAGGAACCATCGCACTTTTGGACGTGTCAGAGTGAATATTCTTAAATTGGCGTAAAATACCATGATACAAAATAAGGACACTAAATAAAGTCTGTGTTATTGTATCTCAACAAAACATTTTCATCCAACTGATATAATTTTCTTTATTTTGCAGATGTTGGTAATTCCCACATGTTACAATATGCCCAAATGAAACACAGATTTAAGCGGGAAGTGACGTGCTAAGCCGTGTTGGTATTGAACTTCCTGTATATTTGCTGTGTTGGAACATTATTTGCGTTCGATTATTTTGTCGTAGTCTTGGGTATTTGCCATTATAATTATAGATTGTAAATGAAATTTGATCGTTGGAATAGAGGTGCAGAAAATTTAAGTGTAAAGGAACCTTTCTGAGCTATAGTAAGGAAAGATAACGAACAGTGATTCATCTCGTAAATAATCCAAACAGAACAAAAACAAGAGGTTGGGCAAACACGGACATACGCTGGACATACCAGGTGGGATCAGATACTAGGAGGAGTAAGACATCCCCTGGTTGACCGGTCACACCCGCCGATGACCCATTGTCTGACGGTAAACGGAGTAATCCGTAGTCAAATGCAGTGTATGACTAAAACCGCTAGGCAATTGCTCTGAAGCACAATTCAGACAACACTCACCCAAGCCAAGGCCATACTGGCAGATTAAATTGTGTTAACGACCATGGAATTTGCAAAAATGCCTGCTTTAAACGTGACTGTGAAACCCTGCAAGCAAAAATTGTTTGAAGTATAAACAATCTTATTTTCGCTGAATACTTTATTTTGATATTTTACAACGCGATTCTAAACTAACAGGAAATAATAGTTATTTGCAATTATTTAATATAAAATTCATGTCCACCCAATTGTGACGTGATATATGTAAAATAGAATCGTAGCTGAAAAACGTGATCAATCTCGTAGTCCTCGGGGGGGGGGGGGTGGGTGCACTTCATAATTTTTATGGGTAGGGACGGTGCCGTTGACATGCGAGAACCCACACCCTTTTCATATATTTAGATTTGAGCAATTGTAACACTTATTCAATAAATTTGTTTAATATTAAGGGTAACTTTTCTCCATATTGACAGTCATTGGGAAAACTGCTGCTGATAAAACAATACAAGGATGGACAAAGTAGTCATAAAGTTCTTTTCTATGCAAACGCCATCAACTGGGATCTGTCATAATATCTAATGTAAAATGATTAACTATTTTACTTGTGTATTGTATTGTTTATTCCCGAAAAGAATTACTGCTTGTAAGAATTTATCAGCTGCAGATTAGAAGACTCATTCATATAATTTATTTGAGCAAATACTTAAGGCCTTATCATATATTTTCATGCTGATTTCTATACCTTGTCATTTTTTCTGAAATGAAAAAAGACTATCTATTCCTCGGCACGTCAACTATATTAGTATTAGGGATACTAGGAAGTCCCCCCCTCGCGTAAGTCCCTTTAATAAAATTCAAAATTAAATTTGACAAATACCTTAGCAGACCCTGGATACAATAGAGGTGGAGATCAGATGCCTAGGCGAGTTAAGCATCCTCTGCTGACCGGTCACGGGATCCGATGCCGTAGGTGGTAAGGCATTCCTCTGCTGACGGTCACGGATCTAATGCCTAGGTGGAGTAAGCATTTCCCACCGTGAAACACCCATTGCGTTTTGTCAGGTAAACGGCAGTAAATCCTTAGTCAAAATCAGTGTATTAAAAGAAAGCTTAACAATTGTTATATGACACTCAGACGCACTGATATAATGCCGACTGACGATTACACAAGCGTGATTAACTTTAACTTTGCAATCGTCAACTTTCTCTTGTTCTGTGCTAGTATGTACCAGACTATCCACTGCTTTTTAGTATGTATATCTCCATTGACTCAATCAGAAGAGCATGTTATTTTTTAAAGCGAGGCCAACTAACTACTAAAACGTTGATGTTTGCAGGGTTATAAAATCTTGTTTTAAAGGTCATCGTTTTACAATTGTACCGATCGCCTATGATAAACCATGTTGCCGATTCAAATTTACTAACTCATGTTCATAATATTTAACAGCTTACATCCAATCTCCCCTCTCCTAGCATACCTCCATTTTAGTTATATCTTTCCAAGTGACCTGCTTATCTAATCACTCTAGAGTATAGACTGGATCTCGACACTGCTGTAGACAAGATACTCGCTGCTTACACATAAAATATCTGAGCAAGGAGCAATAACTCCTGTCAATAAAATTTTTAACATCATTTTCCTTGCCACAAGCCACATTGAAATGCTATAATCGT
Organism: Ostrea lurida; assembly: GCA_903981925.1. Lineage (NCBI taxonomy): Eukaryota > Metazoa > Mollusca > Bivalvia > Ostreida > Ostreidae > Ostrea > Ostrea lurida. The sequence continues at coordinate 360 of CAJDSM010024179.1, read as the reverse complement.
GAAATTTACCAGTTTCATTTGAAACCCTTCTAAAGAGTTTACGAGGAGTTGTGAAGACTAATAGAATCCTTCATTTCACTACGAGGGTAAGGATAGGAATTCCAACCGAGGGGACAAGCATTCGCGAGTCTAGGACGAGGCTGTTGCTCGGTCCCTAGACCAAGCGAATCTTGTTTCCGAGTGGAATTTCCCTATCCCACAGAGGTAAATAAATGAGATCTTATTTTTTTTTTTTTTTACATTTTTTATTCATGATAGTCGTAAAATTCGGGAGCTTGAGGAAATTTACAAATTATCAATATCTTAATTTGAACATTTAAAAGACAAAATAACCTAATTTTAGACAGCAGAAGAGCATAC
>CAJDSM010024177.1:6402-20692 GCA_903981925.1 Ostrea lurida | reverse complement strand
TCATCCAATATACCCCTTTACGTGTATTTCACTTTTACAAAATTGATCAAAAAAATCCCTTCTTTTAAAAAACTCCATTTTACATTTGTAAATTGCGTGAAAATTTTAGAAATGGACATTACTGTCTCCTAACATAAAGGCAAATATAACGTAAAATGACCAACTCGTAAGCCCTAAATAGAATTAAACAAGGGTTTGGGCAAACACGGACCAGTCCTAACAACGCCAGAGGTGGAATCAGTGCCTAGGCGGAGTAAGCCATCCATGTTCGACCGGTGATATCCGCCTGTGACGCCAACTGTCCTTCATTAGGAAACGGAAGCAATCCCATAGTTAATATCAGTGTATGTAAAACGGCTCGCAAATTGCGCTGTGCACATTAGAGCATTTGATCCCAATGACAAGGCTATACTGGACAACTAAATCGTTAAAACGACCATGAAAATTTGTGAATGCTGCCTTTAAAACGTGACTGTTGAAAACACCTGCAAAGGACAATTTGTTTGTAAGTACCTGCCCTCGATTCAAAAAACTGATCATACACAGAACAAGCTCTTGTGTATCGAATAAGTTGATGAGACATACACCAATATGCAGGTGATGATGGAATATTACTATATAATTATGGGCGTTAACGATGGAGAAGCTTGCCATAAAGCTGAGTTGTTAGTTTTGCATTAATGTCTATATTCAATCAAATATCCACAGGTACATAGCAGACCATGGACGACTCTGTGGTGCCCTTTATTTCTAGTTCGCTGGGATATATTGAATCGACATATGAATGAATATCGTTATTATTAATATAAACAAAAACGTCGAATTAAATACCACTCGCTAGAGATTTCTCGTTTCATGTAGAAGCTTTTGAATGAATTCTGCCTCATAAGAATATAAAAACAGGTCAGTTAACAAAGGAGCACATTTCGTGCCCATAGAGAATTACAACAGAGCTGTTGGAAGACCTGATCGCAAAAAAACTAAAAAAGATATTGTCAATGAGGAACTCAGCATTGCTTTAATGTCGCACTTCAGAGTACTGTGTATGTAGAGTCAGAGTGGAATTTCACAAAGTAATTTTTTGAATGGCTGATTACAAGATAATGAATATTTCCTTTTTGGCATTGTTGTTGAAGAAGCAATTTTGTCTATGATGTTAAAAATTCTTGTCTTTAATTTTTCGTGTGGAATGGTCGTGTAAAGTGTTGAAAAGTCCTGATGTTTTTGATAAGAGGAAGGCTCTGGGATTTTCAAAACTAGAAGTTCTTTAAAAGTTTTCCTATGTGTTTTTAAACTTGAAATTCGATATCAGGATTTTTTTTCCTGTATATAAAGTGCAAAAGATAATCATATATTCCCATAGAACTTTGCAATCGCAACGTTTCCTTTTCTATGTAGTAATGTGTACCACTATAGCCTACTTATGGTGTTAGGTCTCTCAGTTGATTCGATACGCAAAGGGCATGCCAGGCGTATGATGATTTTTTAAAGCGAGGCCAACTACTAACCAAAAAGTTTATGTTGCAGCGGTAATAGAATCTCGTTTAAAGTCATCATTTCGCAAATTCTCTAAGGTCGCTATAATGACCTTGTTTGCGATTACAAATTCCTAACTAGTCATGATGTTGACTCCTTTGTTAGACTGTCATTTTCGTACTAGATTTTACGACGGGTAACCCCGTTTACTTTTGTTTCGACTACGGGTTCACGGCGGGTGTGACCGGTCAGCAGAAGGCATGCTTACTCCTCCATGGCAAACTGAATTCTGCTTTTTCGCTTTTAACGGAGGTCGTGTTGCCTTACACTCAACTTTATAAATATTTTTTTTTTGGATATAATGATTACCGTTTAACACGCGATCCAAAGCGAAGGAGGATCAGGTGCATGGAGAGTATAGCAATCCTCTGCCGACCGGGGTTAACACAGCACCCACCGTGAGCTCTAAGTCGAACAAAAGAAATCCAGTAAAAGTTTAATTGTACGTCTGAAATGAGTGTGATAAAACCAGCCGAATTTGACAAATAATTTATGACATATACCAATGTTAGCAGGCCATAGTTCTTATTATATTTGTTTTGGTGTTTAATCCTTTTTTGCAAAATGAGTGATTGATCGTTCAAGGTTGAGGTATACGGTATATTTTCCCTCTCCACAATGAAAGGTGGAAGATAACGAACTGGTGATCAATTATAAAAATTCCTATACGAAAACCAACGATTAAGAAGTTGGGCCAACCACGGCTCCCTGGATATACTAAGGTGGATCAACCTGCCTAGGAGGAGTATGCCATCCCTTGTCCACTGGGCACAACTACGCCTTGAGCCCTCTTATCTCTTAAACAAAGTATAAGCAGCTGAATATCGAGAGTCAGTATTAGTGTACTTTAAAGAAGTCTTAAAATTGTATGAAACACACCAGATATACACATTATGGGAAATATTTGCTCGAGTATTTTTTCTCCTATCGAACTCTGGTGGCCTGCGAAGGCTTGATTAATAAGTTTTGCTTGTTTATACAGTACTTGATTTTCTTTCATGTATGAAGACTAAATTACTTTCACTTTACAAATTCGGTATTTATAAAATTCTCACTACATTTCTTATCAAATTGATAACTGTTTCCCTTAATTGAAATCCTGAACAAAATGTTGGCGTGCACTCATAAATATTGAAACTACAGTATTAATTGTATTTGGATTTCATTTAACATGTCTACACTTTATGATACAGCACCTTGTATAACATAAAAACTGAAATTCTGGGTAGATTCTCCAATTTTGGATTATTTTTTAGATAAAGCGAGGGTTAGGGCTAATAGACTTATTTAATTTTGTGACCTAACACAGCTGGACATTGACCATTCACTTTATTTCAAATTTTATACCAATTCATGGCAACTTTACACAACCACGATTTTAAAAAAAAAATTCAAATGATTTGTTTAAATCGTCTTTTATTTAAAATAGTGTATTATTATTCGGAGAATTTTTTGGATCCATAATTCTAAAATATGCAAACCAAATTTACCACCCAGACTTCATTGATCATCAGGCCATTTGTAACTTCATTCGGCTATTGAAGTGTATTTCCTTTGAGTTAAAAAATGTGGTTAAATTGGAAAAATAAGCTATATATAAAACATTTTAGTTGAGTAGACTTATCTTTTTGGTAAATTCATTTAAATATGATGTTGAAGAGTAAATTTGAAATGTGACAGAAACAGACTATTTATTTTTATATACCATTTACACCGCGATCAGAAACGTACAACACTGCACAAGCATTTTCGTTTTTCATGTGAAAAGAATATTATTGTCAAAATGTAGTTTCTAATGGACGCAAACCAGGCGCGAAAGACTTTTCAGGGATCTAAAATAAGGCGCGGAAGTTTTATTTAGTAAGTTATCTCGACAGTCTGTCATAGATTTCTAACATGACTATAATTTTGGACAGTGAGTGGTGTGACTGTAGCCTAGGTACATGTGCCTAGTTCACAACCTCCGGGACGTTAATTAAGGTGGTCCACTACATCTGGGGAAAATTTCTAAAAGACAATTACGAAATTATTTTATATGAAAGTTGTGATGATTTAATGATAAGTATACATGTCAAAAAGGTGGAGATATGAAATCTTTAGATTGCAAAAACAATGATTTTTTCAAAAATTTATTTCTTCATTAAATACATGCAAAAAGTCCCTTGGCGGATTTGAAACTACTCGGTAACCTGCTGGGATTTACCAGCCCGACACTATGACGCTACTGAGGCTATGATGAGAATATACAAACATGTACATCAAAGCAAAACATTTCACCATAGGCCTTTTAAAAATCGCCTAATCTTGTGGACGTTTGGTGTCATAAACGAGTAAACAATCTTGGTGTAGTGGGCTACCTTAAAGCTCTGTATGTAAGTGAAGGTCGTGACCTTTTAATTCAAAATTTGCTGGTTTCTTGGCCGGAAGCAAAGTCACATATTACTATCATACTATAAATGTTAAAAAGATATTAGAAAAGAGGGCGGAGTACAAAGGATTAGAAAGTTCAAGAATTGTAAGCAAAGTGTAAAGCAAAGTAAGATTTCCTATATGAAATATGTTGCCACGAAAAGGCACGGATATCAAGAACATTTCACAACTAAATAGAAAATGTTTTCCGCAAATGAATACAACTCTCGAACTGGAAACTAATATCAAGATTTATGCTTATCAGATACAAAGATGCTATAGAACATATTGTGCGCGTAATCAACATTAGCAGAGGAATGCCTTACTCCTCCATGGCACCATGAATCCTACCTTCGCTTTTGTCGGAGGTCCGTGTTGCCCTACACTCGATTTTGTATATGTTTTTTGGACTTTATGATTACGTTTGATACTTTGTTAACTTCGCCCTTTTTGTAATTAAGCCAAGTTTAAAGACAATATAAAGTTTATAATATGTATGTACACATAGCCGATTCTTACTTATACATAACAGCGCTTAGAACAAATAGACATATATATTACTATAAATAATTAATGGGCCAGTCTTAAAACCCAAAACAAAACAAAAACACCACAAACACAAACATACCAAAAACAAAAAGAACACCACACACAAAAAACAAAAAAATAAAAAGAAACACTCACAAACCACAAAAAGCTGAGGTCTGTCATGGGAGCTACATTGTTTTAAAACATGAACCTTTTTGCACTTAAATTTATCAAACATTTATATTGATTTAAAGTTGATTTGTATCTGTATGGTGTCAGCAAAGCATAAGTACTCAACATCAATAATATATCGTTATAAAACAAACTGCCTACAAGCTTACTTACAACCACGGATAATGAATAACAGGTTTAAATGCTCAGACAATTGAAATAAATCATGTACATGTTTATATACTTCACATAAGGAAAAATTCATACGATATACGAACATTCAGAGTTTAAAAAAAAATTAATAGGAAATATTTAAATGTCACAATATTTCGTATTATTTATAGTACGTCATTTAGCAAGGCTTTGTCTAAAAATTGAACATTAAACACAACCATGGACGGGCCTTTGACACTCAAATATTTCACCACCATTACATGGCCCAAAAACTCTGCCCATATATTTTAGCAAGAATTACGGGTAATTAACAGACTTTTTAAAGAATCAATTTGGGAAAAATATAATGAATTACAAATATGAACTAGAATACCATATCTCAGCTACCTTCTATACACTATAAATTTAAACTGAAATTACACGTATAGGGGTATAAAATACAAAGGATCACCTGTTGAGTACATGAAAATAGAAACTGTAAAATACGGATAAACCATCATTGAAACTTTTTGACCTTATCAATACCTTCCGCCACAAATACTCAGTTCTGGCCAACACCCTTTCACATCATTTATGAAGTGACACAAGAATTTTCAATTGGAAAAAAGCCCAACTATTCCGTCTTAGGTTGTCTTAATGTATGCTTGCACCAATGGAATTCAGTACTTGATCCCTATTCTACTTGGTCAAAGCAACATAATAACCACTATCCACCTGCTTATGGTGATGATATATCTACAGCAGTCTGATTCGATAACAACAGAGCATGCTATGTGTATGTGCCGGATTATGTTTAAAAGCGAGGGCCAACTACTACACGCAAAAAAGATTGAAAGGGCTTATAACGAATGCTTTTAAAAGCATCATTTCGCAAATTTCTACGGGTCAGATATGAACTCTTGATTATTGCGATTACAAAAGAATACACTTAAGTCACATAAATAGGAAACTGTATTTGTGTTCAATACCCCTTTGGTTAGCGTCATTTTCCTCAAGTTGCACTACGCGCCGATAATCCCGCCTTACACTTAATTCGCATTAGCTTCACGGCACAACACCAACTACGGTCAAACGCGCGGCTCGACAGACCCGTCAAGACTAAGAGGACTACTTACTCCTCCACTGCAAGCACCTCGCACATCCTACCTTCGCCTTTCTTGCGCGTGGCCGTGTTGCCCTACACTTCGATCATTTCGTATATGATTCTTTCCTTCGTTATGGTATACGTTTAACCAGACCAGTTACCTTCGCCTAACTTTGGTAATGCGAACGCAGTAAATATACTTGTTATTATGGTATTCACTGCGCAGCTTGTACTCAAGCGTTAGGATTAACTTCCTTAAATGTTTTTACTATTTAACTTCTGTGATTGATTAAAGTTTATAGAACGCGCCATAATAGTATAGATAAGTCGCATGATTTAGGTCGTTCGAAATTTGAATATGATATGCTGAACTTAAATTTGAAAACCTCTATAGGGTTGTTGTTTATGAGTCTGAATATCATTTCTCGCGTTACTTAAAGTCGGTAATTTAATGTGCAGAACAGAATTTACAGGGCGTGTTAATTTGGTCATTAAGGAAACCATTTATTTTCTAGTAAATATTGAAATTTGAAGTATATTACACAAAGGTAACTTTTAATAAATCATAAATTAAATCAAACATACAAACGTACTCGTATGTCTATAGAACATGACTTTTTAAAAAATAGCATATGAAATAAGAAATTATTTATAAAAATACTTAAAAACCAAACACCATTGGCGCATATCTTAGATGGCTGCCGGCTCAACTTTTGTGTAGATACCGCCATCTCTACAAATTCAATCCAACACGAAATAACAAAAATTTAATGTTCCATATACAAAAAACCTTATTTCAAGAAATTGCAAAACACACGAAAAGATGGTAATGACTACACACAATTCACAAAAAAGCAATGAATCAAATGATTTCATAACATCAGCATTTAGCAGATTTAACACTGTAAATGTAAATTCCAATATACTAGTACGTCAGATTGGAACATGGGAGAACAATGTTGGAAATATTGGTTTTATGATATTGTGCAACGATCAATCGGTATCATAAGTTTCATCTTCTAAAGTGAACATCATTTCTTATATGAAAACAAGAAATTCTGTGAGGCCAATGCTCACTAGTGATACCCCCGATCTATTAGCCTAATTAACTGTCAATATAGTTGCCATATATTTCCAGGGTCCTCGGCAACAGGAAATGTAGTTGTCCATAGATCTGAAATAACATCCACGATACATGCAAATACGTATATAAAAGCTTCATGTGCATATGCCACAAATATCCAGTAGCCTGTGATAACATAGTTGCTGAAGAATTCATGATACGAAATATGTTGTATATGGTACAGTACTATAATGCAAAATTCTATAGTTCTCGGCAAACAGGAAGGTAAGACTGTCCGATGAATCTAAAATGACCATCCCACGAATACATCAAACCTATATGAAGCTTCATGCAAATATCAGTACGACTGGTGATACATAGTTGCTGAGATTATGTGACGACAAAGGTGGGACGGATGACGGACAAAACCGGGTTATTTAAAACAGTATACCCCCCTCTCCTTCGGAGCGGGGGTAATAATAACACCACAGTTACAACCATCTCATAAAGGAATGCAAGACAATTGGATAACGGATATAACGTAACATTAAACGAGAGTAAAACATTAAGGCTTGTAGTAAATGTAGTTGATAGTGCATAGTAAGTACTCATCAGGCCTTTGATTTTTCTTCTCGGGCCTCATCCGCAAATAAAACATTTCTTTTCTTATACAATAAAGAGACTACAGAACAGATGTTTTAATAGATAGAGTCCGGTACTCAGACTCGAAAATAACAAAGCTAAATGCGTAAAACCATGATATATAAATTATATTAATTATAAACATGTATTGTCCAAATTCCTAAATTAAGCGAAACAGAAAGTTTTGCTTTAATATCGTCTTGAACATAACCGTCCTTAGACATTTTCGGACTTCCATCTACCGTGTATTTTGAACAAACCTGTCTGGAACTGAATGTTTGCAGCCCGAAGTTGCACCGCCACTCTCAGTGAATGTAAATCCAAACTATCTGTCTCACCAATACAAATCTAAACTAAATTTAAACAATTCCCTAACTCTAGAGTAAGAAACTTGGTGTGATTGCAAGCGCTTAAACTGTGCATCCCCTGTTTTGATTGATGCTCTGAACAAAAACTCATCTCCTGCGGCTATCGCGCTACCTTAATATATTTCAAGACACGCTAACAGGACAATCGTGCATTTGTTAGTTCGTGGCAAAAAAAGCAGGTTAAATGTTAGCCTTCTCTAAAAAATATCCCGATATACTTCCTTCTAAATGTGATGGTAAAGAATCTAATTCTCTTGAAACGAAATAGTTGATCAACCGTCGAACCTCACAAACCTGCAAAAGCTAAACTAAACATAGCAATAAATTCTAATTTTTTTTCAAGTTCTTTGAGATAGGGACACCAAAATAGACGTATATAGCGTTTGTCATTATTTCATAAACGAGGTTCTTTCTTTTTGATTGGCTTGGGACAAAAATACGTCTTGCAAACATAGTATAACAGAAAATGTAAAACTATATGCAGATTAAGAATTTTTTGATTAATCAATCCTTCCGATGCAGACTGTAGTTCACTTAACGTTACAACGACCAACAAATTGCGAAATGGTGACTTTAAAGGAGACTGTTGAAATCCGCTGTTTCATTAACTTATTTGTCAGAAGCCTGACATACATTTACATTCTAAGTCTAACTGATTACATATCATATATGTATATGTTGTGGAAGCTTTAAAAAAATAGATAAGGTAGAAAAACCACGAACTGAACGTCACATTCCGGAACAGAATTCTGTGTTTATATGCTTTCCATTTCGCTGCTGTCATACTTCATGCAATAATGAAAAACCAGTGTATGCTACAGTGCATCTTCCCCGGAAAGGTCAATGGCCAACAAAAAATTCCTTTCCTGGGCAGCGGTCTTCTGTGTTCAGTTTCATGATGCACGATGAATACGCTAGGTAGTGACAAATATTCTTGTTTAGCATCTGTACCAAACAATTAAGTCATCATCATTCGTAACATTCAAGTCTAGACCTAGCTTATCTAATTATGAAGATGGCTTAGTATTGTGACAAAGTCATTATATGATAAAGACTTCAAAAATGTTTAAATCAAAGTATAAAACGTTAATTAATGTATCGTAACCACAATTTAGAGTTGATCCTTGCTCCGTGTGAAAAGGAAGGATATAAAACAAAGAGTAATCAATCTCGAAAATGCTATCAAAATACAAAAGCGAAAAAGGGCAAACATATACTCCAGGACACACTTGAGGTGTGATCAGTTGCCTAGAAGAAAGAACCATCCTCTTTTAAAAGTTCTAATATTTTTATATCATTATTGTTTTTTCATATCTTTGCTTATTGCATTTGCCAATTGCAATCACTAAGTGGTGAAACTATCTATCATACATGTACCCTTACTAAACAATTTCTATACTATTCCTAACGAAATAAAAGTCCAACATCATGAATGTTGGACCGGGGAACTGCTAAAAAAAGATTGTTGCCCCATAACGTCATATGACGCTAAATTGACATCTTTTCATGTTAAACGTTGAAAGAATTGTCTCCACTTGTTGTTTGGATAAACACAACATGCGGACGTGGGTACAAAAACCCGATTCGTGGCAGCTACGGAGGACAAAATACAGGCGATTTTAGAGAACAGAGACAGTAAAAACGCTTAAATGTTGTGAAAACCGATGTTAAATTTTGGAAAGTGATAAATCTGTTAAGGTTTTTGTTTACTGCTGTGAAGGTAAGTTGTTATGGTAGAATAAAGTTGATATAGAATCCAATGCATTTTCAGGGGCATTTTGGGTTTTTTAAAGAATATCTCAGGACTGTGTTATACTCTTGCAGAATAAATGAAATTAAACTATTATAGATTTCATAGCTTTTGGTACTAGTGATACTTCTAACTAAGACTAGGCCATTAGGACTCTTGTTTTTTGTGAGTCATCCAAAATGAGATAATCTGGGGGTTGGACTATTTCTGTATAGCATTAGCAGTGCTGCAAGATTTTAATTAGTGCTTAAACCGACTTCTGTGCCAAGATCGGTTGATGTAGAGAGAGTGAGATATTTAGATATTCCATGTTGTCAGACTATATTGATACTGCGATAATAAATAATCTCATTTCTTTCTTCTTTTATTTCAGTATTGTGCGCCTTGAGGAAGATATAATGATAATTAAGATATGCCAATATTACAAATTCCAAAATACACCGTCCTGGTTTTACAGATATTTTTGTGTTCGAGATTTCCGACCAATTTGGTGACAACAGCCTTAGACTAGAGGTATATATTTCAGTTATAGTTTTATATAAAGTATAGTATGAAATCTGATTGATGGCATCAGTACGCTCGCTGTTTATATGTAACATATAGAAGATTGAAAATGAGTCATTTCTCAGCCATTTTGAACATATGAATTCCCACCATGACTTCTGTTTAACATACATCACTGTAATATTACCAACGAAAAAGAGCTAGCAAACGGGCTATAATGTCGCGGGAGGTTTCCCTGCAAACAAACGAAATAAATCCGTAATTTACATTCCGTATTTTGCAAGTATGTATTTTATAATCATGTAGTAGAGTTCTGTTAATAAAAGTCTGAGCAATTTCAACATCATATTTGAACAGAAATATAATAAACGATACTTTAATATTGCAAATTATGTCTTTTTAAACTTTTTTTAAATTTTTAGAGATGTTGCTATTGTAGCGATTATGATTAGATGGCAAGCGAAAAAATGTCAAAATTTATATCTTGTAATATTTTAAAACGTTATGATTTATTTGTGAAAATAGTAAAAAGAGGTAATAATTTTCAGTCATTTAATCATAAAATAAACATGGTATTAGCCATTAATTAATTAATTAAATCACCTGTTTCTTGAGGACAGTTATCAAAGACAAGCCAAACGTTAAAGAAGCATTTTGATATGACGAAATATCAATTCATTGTTAAATATTTGTTGGAAATTACTAGTACCGGGTATACGCTGAGTGAAACAATTTTTCTTAATATCAAATCGCAAATGTGATACACGAATAATACATTCAATTTGCCAAAGGATAGGGAGTAACTTCTATATGAATTATATGTGGCTGCTTTGTTGTTGTTGTTTATTTAACTTTTGTAATGTGCATAGAAGAGGGTGTGGTGCTAAAATTCCGCTAGAGAAAGCTTTAGTGACTATGAAAAGCGTATATTTTGAATTTATATGATGTAAAACTCTAAATCTTGATAGCGCTGATAAAAAGGTGAGAAACGTGTCTCATTTCTCATTAAATGATAATATCATGATGTAAAATGCCAGTGGTCACTGCTCAAAAATATTCATTAAGGTTGTTTTTCTTTCTTGCAGTTTCTTTATGTTGATCGCATCACGATTTCCAGTAATTGTTCTGCAACAGTAACGTTAATGACTGCGGTAGGCGGTGTTTAGAGAGTATGTACCATGTACAAAAGATGTGTAATTCTTTTTGTGATAGTTTGTGATTATACCATTGTTTGTAGTACGCATGATTGAAGCAAAATGAAACTGTTGGAGGTGTGGTGTTTATTATTTATGGAATGTATACCTCTGTGAAATAGCTCAGGTGAAAATGCATGAAAGTGGGTTTTCTAATTCATAAAAACTGAATTATTATGTAACGAATGTGTAACTGTTAAGTTACCTTTAAAAGATACATTTATATATACGCTGGTTTTTTGGTGGGGTTTTATTTTTCTTCTTCCCTTTTCCTTCTATTTTTTTTCTTCTTTTATTTGGTGTTTTTCTTTGTTGGTTTTTTTTTTTTATTATTATTAAGCTACGTGCTATAATGATATTTCATTTAATTGCTTCAAATTAATGATTTGGATTGTGCATAATGCTTTGTGTATTTTCTATTTGAAATAAATAAATGAATACGTTTGGCATATTACGAGAAAAGTGTTCCATTCTCATTCCATGGTAAATGGGAAAACACGACAGTAACGTCGTGTTCGGAATCCCCGGGTTGGAATCATAACTGGGAGTTTGTTTTATGTCCTGAATTTTTAATTTGTATCGAGTTGTCACCGATTGTAAGTGAAAGATCACTAATTTAGACCGATTGTAAGTGAAAGATCACTAATTTACACCTATGCTTAGCGCTCATATCCGAAAGACCTGTGATTCCCACTTTTAAAATGCCGAACGTTTGGCTAAGGAGCAATCTCTACCTATTTTAACGTCTTCGATCTGGCGAGTCCATGGCACGAGCATTGCTCGAACTCACGAACTTCCGGTTGCGAATTGAATGCTTTAACCAATGAGCCAGCGCGCCCTCGCCGACATCATATCTGCTGGGAGAGACGAAGTTAAGGATGAATTATTCCTAAACTAAATTTCCAGTAGTAAGGGATTTCTAAGTAAGTATAACGTCCGAAATTTCGAGTTTTGTCCTCTAAATTACAATAAATTGTTTATTATACCGAATCAAGCAAACTGCATAAAACCCTTGCCATGTTTGTTGTCGTCTGCATCATTCGGAACACTCGGGTTTGTTCATTTAACTGGAAACAAAAGTGAAACAACAGATATCCAAAACGTTTTGTTGCAGGGTAAACACTACGGTCACGTGACCTTCTCGGCCAATCAGATTCTGTTTTACTAGTGATTCTGTAGATGAGGTATAATAAAATACTTTGTTAGACATTATATAATATAGATTGGTCAGAATATGCTTCACAGCAATATGTCATCTTCAAATTTTGTTGTACCCCGTGTGGATCCTGGTTAGAATAGATCCCCAGCATCCCCTTGTGTGTCGTAAAAGGCTACTGAATAGGGCGGCCCTTCGGATGAAGAACGGCAAAAACCGAGGCCCCGGTCACAGCAGGTGTGGCACGATAAAAATCCCTCCCTGCACAAAGGCCCCGAGTGCCGAGCATAGGCCTAACTTTTGCAGCCCTTCACCGACAATGATGACGTCTCAATATGAGTGAAATATCTCGAGCGGGACGTAAAACAATAAATACATCAATTCAAATTCAATCCATCAACTTTTGTAGGTACTCCTTTTTGGTCTTTGGGGTGAATAAATTTGTTTTCTTAACAGACATTGAACGGTAAAACTACTTGTTGATCGCAACGAGACCGTGTCTAGTTTTATATATAAAATGGCGAAGTAACAAAGTATCAAACGTAATCATAGTCCCAAAAAACACATACAAAATCGAGTGTAGGGCAACACGGACCTTCGACAAAAGCGAAGGCAGGATCAGGTGCCATGGAGGAGTAAGGGCTAAAAGTTACTCGCAGCGCATTTTAATGCTATAGACAGGGTCCATCAACAGCTTATCCGCCCCTTATCCCACAAGAGAGGCTGTTGTTTTCTGAAGTATTCAAGGTATATGTCATACGCTATGTTTACAGTAACGAAGCTAAATGAAGAATTAAATTTCCACGGCGTTGTACATAATGAAGATATAGAATTATAAATATTGCAACTAGTGATATATTCATATAGCATCCAAACTTTTTAATTACAAGCAAACTTTACAGTGCATAGATATTGACAATCTTATACTTAATCCACTCAAATGTTCTTGTTCTTCGTCTTCTTTCAACTATGGTCAAGCTGGACATTGCTGGTGATGTTCAAATAGTTGAAAATGAGGATTTTAAAAGTTCCTAAATTCTGAGAATCTCGATTATTCAATTGGGACAGAACATCTCCATTATGAATTCTGTCGAAGATTATGCCAGACGATTGGTCAAATATGAAAACGAAGAACTTGATACCTAAATTATGTTTTGGTTCCAGCTGACAACGTTTGAACAATATCTTTTGTCTCTACGGCTAATTACCACAACTGCATTTTAAACGAACTTTATATTACCTCCACATTTCGTAATCGTACTTACACTCCTACTGTTCCTTCAACAGATGGAATTCTTCAAAATCATGTTTAATTTTTAATCACATTTAATACCTCAAGTCAATGGGACGGACGAATATGAATTGCCGTTCCTATACTTGATTCCAAAACTTCACTGAAACAATTACAAACAAAAATACATTGCTGCATCTTGTAGATGATCACCAAGCCCCTGTCTTTACTCCTCACGAAAATATTGACAGCTGTGAAGGAGCAACTTCAGACGTATTGTGAAACTACATATTCCAGAAGTGGTGTAAATCAAATGTGGATCTTTTAAAAAAAAAATAAATAAATAAAACTTCTAGTAAATTTGAAATCCCAGAACCGTCTCATATCAACAACATCTAAACATGACTTTCAACACTTTACACGACCATTCCGCACGCAGTAAATTAAAGATAAGACTTTTTAAAATTATACACAGTTTGCT